>PVKE010003569.1:0-71267 GCA_004027555.1 Craseonycteris thonglongyai
GTGATGATGATGACGATGATGATGGTGATGATGATGATGACGGTGATGATGGTGATGGTGATGATGACAGTGATGAGGATGGTCATGTTGGTGATGGTGGTGATGATGATGACGATGATGATGGTGGTGGTGGTGGTGGTGATGATGACAGTGCTGCTGCTGCTGCTGATGGTGGTGATGGTGGTGATGATGATGACGGTGATGATGGTGATGGTGATGATGACAGTGATGAGGATGGTCATGTTGGTGATGGTGGTGATGATGATGATGGTGATGATGGTGATGATGATGATGATGGTGGTGGTGGTGATGATGATAATGGTGTTGATGGTGCTAGTGGTGGTGATGACGGTGATGGTGGTGACAATGGTAATGATGGTGATGATGATGATGGTGTTGATGAGGATGCTGGTGCTGATGATGAGGGCAACAGCTAGCATTCATTGAACCATTTGTATTTCCAGGTACTGTGCTTAGCTAAGATCTTTACATGCATTCTCTCATTTCATTCTCACACCAACCTTATCAGGTGAGTACTTTTGTACTCTTTCACAGTTGAGGCTAAAAAAATTACCTCTTTCACAGAGGTATTTATAAATAGAACAATAGATTTAGTTCAGATATTCACTAAATAACTCCTTCCCAAAAGTCTATAAATCTCAAGGGTCTAATTAGCCTATTTTGAAAGACATCTTAGAGAATTAAATGTAATAGGAGTTTCACATAATTGATCCCCTTCCTAAATAAGGCCCCTTAAGTATAGGCTTTGCCCCTTATTTGCTAGGAGACTCACAAGCCCTCTGAGCTTCAGTTTCCTCCTCTGTGAAATGGGTATAAGCAATATTTCACTTCCTATGGTTTTCTGAATATTAAATTAAAGAAGACATGCAATGTATCCAGTTTGGTGACTGGCATATCCTATTCACTAAATATGTTGCTGTTTCATAACAGATAATGCAAAAATGACAGTAATGGTAGGTAGGAGTAGAGTTAAAAGTCATTATTTGACAGCTGCCCATCATATTAAAAAATTTCCTGTCAAATAATATACATTCCAACGCCAACCATCTATCCACCTGCATATTTATTCATAAAATCCTTCAATGACCAAGTTACCTGTTATGTTCAGGGTTTTGTAGTGTTTATTGCAGGAAATAAGACTCTTGTTTGTTGAGTAGTTCACCCCATGTAGGGTTGCTTAGGCAACCAATCTGATAGGTAAAACAGTTAGCTCCAATTTTTCACCTCTCTCTCTGTTCTCCTTGTCATGTAACTCCAGAACTCCTCCCATAAAAGGTGGGGTGTAGCTCCAATCCCATGACCTTAGGCCTGGCCATCTGACTTGCTGCAGATAGAAGGTTATTAGTAGATGTGAACATGACAAAGGCGAGACTTGAAATGGACATGTGTACTGAGGGTGTTCCTTTTAGTACCTAAGACACAGCCAAGAACAGAACTTCTCCTAGATGACTGCTGCCCTTTGAGCCCAAGACACAGAATAAACATACGCAAATGCAGACCACACAGGTGATTCATGGGCTTGAGAGGAAGTAGAGCCACTGTAGCTATAACACCCCGAAGCAGGGCTTCTCCACTCAACCTGCATGCCCATGAGCAAAATAAATGCTAATTGTTGTATGACACTAAAATTTCACGGCAACAGTTAGCCAACATAGCCACAGATCACTATTACACAGTGGAGAACATGGCTCATGATCTGAGGAAAGTACAAATGCCCTATAGGGAATTCAAAGAATCAGGGGTTCTTACTTGGGAGTTAAATACAAAACCCATTTAGATTTCCTGATGTCATTGTGAGACCCTAGGGTTCAATTCTGTATATAGAAAGCGGAGGAGAAGCTACAAGGCATTATGCACTTTGTTTAAATTCACAACTACCCTCTGCACTAACCACTGCCCGCTCTAATACTGTATTTGGTCACGGTGGTTGCCAGATTTTCCTCCCTATGCTCTAGACAGGCATAGAGCAGATTCTGTAACCACTCAGCAAGTAGCCTCAACTGGTTCTGCATGCAGCTTCTGCCTTATGCTCTGAGCTCCTGTCTCCTACTCAGACTCACTCACGTTTTCAGTGTGGACCTGCCACCACTGCTGGCTCTTTGCTTTTCCTATCTCGCTGCTGCCATCTGAGCCATGACCTGACTCTAAAAACAATGACATGGAACTCCAGGCTGTGGTGAGATCATCAACCAGGAAATAAAGAAGGACAGACAGAGGGAAATGATGCTGGAGACAGAGTCAGCCCAGTTAGCACTATGGTTCCACAAATGCCACAATCTCCTCAACCCCCTTTTTTGCATGATAGAAAGTCAAGGGGTAGACTGTAATGAAAAAACCCATGAGAGTTCTGCTTATTATTCCTTTTCTAAAAATTGCCTCTCTTTCGTTCCTTCACAGGATAATAACACAAGCTCTTGTCTTAGGACAACATAAGCCCACCCTTTAGTCATACCTGATGGGTCCAGGAAAGAGTTTTTGACCCCAAATATACCAGGAATCCTTCCTCTGGAATTTAAAACTTAAAGTTTAGAGACCAGCGATTGGCTGTTCATGTAACATCACTGCCCGAGAGCAGAGTTTCTGAACTCCAGCACTACTGACATTTGGGGTCAGAGAGTTCTGTGGTTTGAGATATGGGGGGGCGTCCTGGCATCGTAAGATGTTTGCCAGTGAGCATCCCTCATCCCTGGACTCTACCCACTAGATGCCAGTAGCAAACAGCCCTCCAGAGCAGACAATACAAAATATCTCCAGATGCAGCCAAGTGTCCCCTCGAAGGCAAATCCCCCTCCCATTGAGAACCCCTGCTTTAGAGAAAGTGTTCATGAACTCTTGCCATTGAGGCCTCTGAACTGCCCTGGTTCCTGCTTTTTTTTTCCTCCAAGTCTATTTGTTCAACTCTTTCCAAAATTCAATGAGATGAATACTTCTGCACCCTTAAAATAAATTCCTTTTAAAATCTGAGTTGTCTAGAATTGGTTTCCATTATAAGCAATCTAAAGAACCATAGTATCATGTGATAGGCATTCAATAACTACTTTCGTGAACAAATTCATCACACTGAGATGCACTGGAAGGAAAGCCAATGAGAAAATGGAGACACTGTTAGGGTTTGAACTCCCCGCAAAGTAGGGGGTCATCCAAGGTCTTACCATCACCCACAAACTGGAGCAGGGCCAGGTCAATCTGCCTCTTCCATGGGGACCCCTTCTGCAGGGCAATTCCATACCCAGTGGTGGCAAAGATGTACCCACTCCCGATGGTCACCAGCTTGCATCCTTCATCACGCCCAGCCTTGTAATTCAAGACCGCCGCATCATAGATGAAAGCGTCCAGTTTCCTGCAATGACAAGAAAGCAGGGCGTCACAGGGGTGGCGGCACCATCTCACGGCCCAGCCGCCAAGGCCTGACCCAGTAACACACACTTGCACAGTGGAGATGATGACCCATGGTCGCTCCATTCGCTCATCATCAAAGGATTTCTTTTTAATGGGGAGATAAGGGACAGAACCTTTTTTCTCTGTTACAAGACGCAGCTAAATAAAGCCATGAAGAATCCTTATGCCCAAGTGAGTCAACAAGCCAGTTTGCAGGTTAGTTAAGTGCTGACTTTAACATTCCCAACTGTGGAGAACAGCAGCCTGTATAAAAACGTTGCATCAGAACAAAGTAAACTGGTAACAGGTGGATTTGGTACCAGGTGGGAAGGAGAGAGGGACTAAGTAGAAATGATGTTTCCTCCTCTCAAAAGAAACATGCTTACTGTGCATTTATATTATAAAAATTACTACATCATAATTTTCAGAAACCCCAATAATGTAGACAATATTAAGAATACAATTAAAATTAAAATGGCTCATAATTCCATAACTCAGTAGCAACTTCTGTTAACGTATCAGTGAACAACCTTCCAAAATTTTTATGCATGTGCACGCGCGCACACACACACACACACACACACACACACACACACAGTCTCTCTCTCTCTCTCTCACACACACACACACACACATACCTTTTAAAACAGGGATTGGTAACTTCTGTAAAGACAAGTTAATAAAGAGTTTAGGCTTTGTGGGTCATATGGTCTCTGTTGCAACTATTCAACTTTGCTGTTGTAACATATTTTGGGTTGAACTGTGTCCCCTTCCCCCAGATTATGTTGAAGTCCTAATCCCCAGCATCTCAGAATATGACCTTATTTGGAGAGAGGGCCATAGCAGACATAATTACTGTATTTTTCCACGTATTAAGATTATACTTTTGTCTAAAATTGTTAGACCAAACATTGGGGGTTATCTTATATATGGGGGTAATCCATGTATGATTTCTTAATGGTGGATTAGAAAAGTAGGGGTCATCTTATACATGGGGGTGTCTTATACATGGAGAAATACAGAACTAAAGATGTAGTCACACTGGAATAGGTGGACCCTTGATCCAGTAGGACTGGTGTCTTAATAAATAAGGGGAAATGTGGATACAGACATGCGCACAGGGAGAATTCCGAGCCGAGAACCGTCAGAAGCTAGGAGAGAGGCGGGAACAGGTGCTGCCCAAGCACCTTCAGAGGAAGCGCAGCCCTGCCCACGCCTTCAGATCGAATTTCCAGACTCCAGGACCATGAAACAGAAAAATTCCTGGTGTTTAAGCCATGTAGTTTATGGTGCTTTGTTATGGCAACCCTAGGAAACTAATCTATAAATGAAAGCAGCCACAAATACCTAAGTGCACAAGCTCAGCTCTGTTCCAGTACAAGGCTATTCACAAAAACTCATGGGCTGGTGTTTGCCAGCCCTTGTTTTGTTTTTTAAATTTAATTGTGTTGTTTGGGAGAAGGTGAGAAGGGGGTGGGCAGAGGACCCAGAGCAGTCTCCACATTTGTACATCATTAGTTGTGACATGATTTCATTCCACACAGGTGGATGCAGGGCTGCGCGGGGGTCTCCTACATGGGAAGTGAGAACCTTCACCATCGAGCCATCTTGGTGGTTACCAGTTGTGCTGCAGTTCAGCATATGGGGTTGCAGGGGCCAGGACCGGGAATCGAACCTTGTACCTTGCGATTGCGAGACAAGTGCTTAACCACTGAGCTACCCCAGCATCCCTGCCAGCCCTTGTTTTAACCTCCCAAATAGGACTAAACCATGCCAAATATCACAAGTTGCTTTCTGTTCCCCTTGCACATCACACGTAGTGAACATATTTCATGTCAACAAACACAGCACTGTTTTCTTTTTGATACATTGAAGTTATAGCATATGAAGTAAAGTACTAGATAAGTTTTGACGTAAGTATACATCCTTGAAATCACCACACAGATCACGGGATAGAACATTATCGACTCAGAAGTCCTGCATGACCCTCCCACCCCAAAAGGCAAGTCCCACATAACCCCCTCAATGGCACGGCTGGGCCTCCCTCAGTATGTGGATCCCTATTAGTGGGCATACATATCTGATTTTTAAAGTTATTTAACAAGGCTGACATGATCACCCTTGAACATGGAGACAGATGTCTGAACTCTAACGCAGGTACGAAGAAAGCAGTCGGAGATTACGCAACTCTCTGCCACTTGCTCAACTTCACTGTCTTTCTTTCTTTAACAAGAAAACACCAGAACAGTGAAGCAAAGAAAAATGAAAGTGGCAGGGTGAGGATGTAAGGTTCTGCCTCCCTTCAGAAGCAGCTGCTGAAGGACGCCCCACGGGGATAGAACTAGTTGGAAGGTTTACAGCTGTGTTCTTCGTTTTAATTTTTTGTTACTGTAATGGTTTTAGAGGTGGGGCGAGACTGCCAGGCTGGTCTCACCCACAGAAAGATGCTGAGGCTTTTATCCCAAGGCTGTAGGATTGGAGTTAGGGTTCTATACTCGGAGAGTATTAAAAACGGATCAGGCCATCCAAGCGGAAGGGGAAGAGAAGTGGGCGTGGCCAGTGGGGATGGCTAACCAGAGCTGACGAGTAACAGCCTTTTTGGACAGCCAGCCACCCTGAGACCCCTGGAAGTATGGGACAGGGGCCTCTTTCTTTTTCTTTTTTTTAAGATTTATTTTTTATTGTTTTGAGAGAAGGTGTGAGAGAAAGAGAAAAGTGGGGAGGGCCTGGAGCAGTCTGCATAGTTGTGCATCATTCGTTGTGACCTAGTTTCATTCCACACAGGTGGCTGGATACAGGGCCATGCGGGGCAGGAACTGAACTGGGGGCCTCCCGCATGGGAGGCGAGACCCTTCACTGCTGAGCCATCCCAGTGGTTACCAGCTGCGCTGAAGTTCAGCTTACGGGGTTGCACGGCTGCAATCAGAGATTGAATCCTGGCCCTTCCAATTGAGAGGCAAATGCTCAACTGCTGAGCCACCCCAGTATCCCTGGGGCGGGGAGTTCTAAAAGGCTTCTGTATGATGGCAGTAGGACAGGTGGCAGGAGCAGTGAGGCGCAGGCTAAAGGAATCTGAGTTCCAGTCTAGGGTAGGACGGCGGTGTGACCTCAGGAAAGTCACGTCCTTTCTTCGGATGACTGTGAGGTGACATAGTCCTTGTGGTCCTGCTGAGATACTCGTCTAGCTGTGGGTTTTTATGATTCTACAAGCCAACAGTCACCTCTGTCACTCTGGATAGCATGTGTACCCCGAGGACTTCAGGCCATGGACGGCATCTGTCCTCTCGATGAAGCTAGGGGGCTTGACATGTCAATACTTCACATATCAAAGTTGCCATGGAGATGCGAGAATCTGGGTTTTAGTAAGACTTTTATATAAGACTCACCCAACTATTTTCTCTCAATTCCTCAAAACAAAAACAAAAACAAACACACACACACACATAAATACACACATATGTATACACACAGGAACGTTCAAATGTTCAGGCCCCCTGTTGGCCTTATGGGGCGAAACTTCCCCCCCCCCCGACTCATTTCTAGGATGGAAATCTAAAACTACCTGGCCACCACATAGCAGGCATCCAACAGTGGTTTAAATGGTTAAGCACAAACATCTGCAAATCATTACCATATTGCACAACAAATCTTTTTTCAACTGAAAGAAAAATACTCCCATTGTTAAAAAGAAAAAGAAAAAAAAAACCCCAATGACATCCTCAAGAGTAGGCTTTGTACTTGGGGACTTTGAGCAAAGAGCGACTACTGTCTGCCCTTTGAGGATGCTGGGAACAGTCACGTCATAGAAGTAAGAGGTGTCTGCTGTGTCTGGCACATCACAAATGCTCGCGACACAGATACACTCACTCGAACTCAGATTTTACAGCAAAGCAGCTCACAACTTCTATGCATGCCATGGGACGAATCCAGTCCTGAACACTTTATATGCATTATCTCATGCAAATGACTCCTTCTAACTATGCACAGACACACATACGACTGCCACCCCGCTGTGAGATGAGAAGCGGAGCTACTGAGAGATGAGACGACTCCACACCACCTCCCATCTTAGAAACGTCAGAGCAGCATTTGAACCTAAGCGGCTGGATGCCAAGGGCCACAGAATAACTGCTCCGAGCCCGTGACCCTATGACTTGTGAACTAGCCAGGGCAGCTGTCTGTTCCTTACGAAACTCAGACTGGAGAGCTTGCAGCCACTAATCAAACCCAGTGCTATAAAAAGAGCAGCACGGAGGAGCCGGCAGCATCAGGACTCACAAAGGTTGGGTGGGCTGTGCAGCTTCGTGTGTGTCCTTTCCGGTGGAGGCAGAACAGTGTACGAACTGGGTCACCCCCACAGGAAGTGCCTCTGGCCCCCAACACATGCCCCCCCATTTCTTCAGGCAGAGATGGCCCTGGCTTCTTCTTTTTTTTTTTTTAAAGTACTGTTTTATTATTATTTTTTAAAATTAATTAATTTATTTTATTGTTTTTGACAGAGAGAGAGAGAGAGAGAGAGAGAGAGAGAGAGAGAGATACAGAGACAGAGAGAGAACTGAACTGGGGGAACTCCCCAGCTCAGCATATGGGTCCGCACGGGCCGGGGCCGGGATTCGATCCTCGGTCCCCGGCGCTACAAAGTGAGTGCCCAACCCACTGAGCCATCCCGGCTTCCCCGGCCCTGGCTTCGTGTTGACGGGAAACAACATGAAAGCAAAAGACCACTGGAACCTGGAGCCCAATTTAGACCCAAAGCACTTGGGTGGCTGAAGTTGCCATCGCTGGAGTCTAGGGATCTAGCAGGCAGCCGCGCGGTGATGGGCAGCTGGTGATTGGCAGCTCTGTGTTTGGAGCATCTCGGAGATGAAAGGCTGGCTCTGGGGAACAGAGGTGGCCACAACTCAGTCAGCTGGTGGCTTGAGGGCTCACAGGTCAGGGACCCAGTGACTCTTCTCTGCTCGGTGTTTTCTTGTCCTGCTGAAGTCACATGGCTGCTGGTCACAGGGCACTCACTGGCTTGGCGCTTCTCCAACTGGGCAGAGAGGAGGCTCAAAGGACAGGACCTGAGGACTGTGATGGGGACGGAACCCCTACCCGGCCCAACTCAACTCCCTACAGGAGGGTGATCTCTTCTCCAGACACTTGTGACACATGAAGGGACATCTTGGTTCCCAAGCAGGAGGGCTGAAACAGAACTAAAGTCAAGTGAGTGCTGCGCTGCTCTCTGCTGGCTGCCATCATGCTGTGTGGGTGCTGTCCCCTTCTCCTTGTCGCCGGCAATCCTCAAGGGAAGCAGGACTTAAAATGACAGCAATTCAGAACGAGATGGGGGAACAAGACCTCCTTTCTGGAAATTTGCAAAGAAGTAAAGTAAGGAAGACAGTCACGTGGGGCCCATGCTGTTGGAACCTAGTGACTTCCTGCCAGATGGTTCGACAGCTCTGAAGAGCTGCTACAGTTTGCTCGAGTGTGTCGCTCTGGTCCCGTGACTTACGTTGGTCTCTCTTGTACCTGCCTGACAGCCTGGACATTCACTCCTCATCCCCAGACCACACGTTGGCAAGCCCAACTTCCTGGCCACAAAGGGAGACCATGGCCCCTTTGAGAATTGGGGACTTGTATTGTCAACCAGCTTGACAGCCCCTAAACCAAAGTTTCCGGTTTCAGCTCATCATCTTCTGCATGTTTTCAGATGCTCTCTAGGGGGTCTCAGCACATTGAAAGGCTAATTATATAGTTGAAGTTAATTATTCATTCATTAACATTCAAGAGCCCTTTAACAACACATTGACTTGTTCTGATGAATTAATGAAACGTGTGTCTGTGTGTGTTTTGGAGGTCTCATCTAAAGTGTTACTGAAAATTAAATATTTCTTTGATGATGACTGAATGTATTTTTTTAGGTCACATCAAAGCCTTTAGTTTTGTTTTGTTTCATTAAGAGTACGTTTTTAGTGTAACATTATTTTTCAAAACATTCATTTTCACTTACAGTTGACATTCAACATCATTTTGTGATTTTGGGGTATATAGTATAGTGGTTAGACATTTATATAATTTGCAAAAAGTATTATAATAGCTATTGACTATATGTGTTCTGCTGTCCTTCATATCCCCATGACTATTCTGTCTTTTTCTTAATCCACTTACCCTTTTCATCCAGTCCCTGTGTACCCCGCAACGCTCAATTTGTCCTCTGTATCTATGAGTCTGCTTCTGTTTTGTTTCTTTTGTTCTTTAGATTCCACCTATAGGTGAGATCATGTGTTATTTTTCTTCCTCTGTTTGACTTACTTCACTTGGTATTATGCATTCTAGGTCCATGTTAATGCAAATGGTAAGATTTCATTCTTTTATTTTTATAGCCGAGTAGTATTCTATTGTATATATGTACCACTTCTTATCAATTCGTCTATCAATGGAGACTTAGATGGCTTCCATATCTCTTTTTTTAAAGATTTAATTTATTGCTTTTGTCAGAGACAGAGACAGACAGAGACAGAGAGAAGGGGGAGGGCCCAGAGCAGTCTCCATAGTTGCACATCACCAGTTTTTGACATGGTTTCATTCCACACAGGTGGGTGTGGGCTGCGCAGGGCGTGAACTGGGCTGGGGACCTCCCATGTGGGAAGCACACCCCAGCTCAGCATATGGGTCCACATGGGCAGGGGCCAGGATTCAATCCTCAGTCCCCAAGGCTGCAAAGAGAGCGTTTAACCCGCTGAGCCATCCTGGTTCCCAGAGGAAGCATTTTTCAGAGTAAATTCTGCTAAGCTAATTTGATTCCTAGATTGATGTTTCGCATAGCATAGTTAAACTGTTACCATTTGGGGGGGAAATTATTTCCATTGGGATCAGTTCTTTGGTGTTTAAATTTTATAAGGATTTGATTCACTGATCAGCATTTGAACTATAACAAATTTTACTGATCTATAACTTTTGCTTTTGAGTATCCTTTTGTGGTTATTATTTCCATCAAGTATAATTCTCCTGGGTCAAAACTGTGCAGAGATCCAAAATTGGCCAAGAAGATTTGAGTCATCTATGGATTTGTAGTCAATAACAAATTCCTCCCCTTGTGCTTTTAGCTGTTATGAGTTTAATTTGTATTAATTATTTCTACCAGCAATATTCACTGTGAATGGGATAAAAAAAAAAAGACAGATGGTTAATATTCATTTTTTAACTGAGAAAATTGAGACCAATTTTGTAAGACAGACAGAGAGAGGCAGAGGAGAAAGGTAAAATCTAGGGATGGAAAGATACAGATAGAAACAAGAACCAAGTAAAACAGGGGGAGAGTGAGAAAGAAAGAGAAGGGAAAGAACAAGGCAGAGAGAGAAAAAGAAACAGAGAAGGAGAAAGAGATAGTAAGGCTCAGAGAGGGAGACAGACTTATGGGAAAGACTAAGAGACAAAGAGGGAGGCAGGGAGGGATTGAGGGAGAGGGGAAGATGGGGAGAGAGAGTGAGTGAGAAATGAGAGCCAACATTGGAGATGGGAAGCACACGATTTACCTATTACTCAGAACCTCAGAACAAAGAAAGAGGTAAAACGATACACCAAATTCCTGCTTTGATGCTGTTAATTTTCACATTAGACTGAAGCTAACCAAGTCTGAGGAATTTATAGGTCATGTAACGCAGTCTTTTAATTTTTCAGATGAGGAAACTGAGGCCCGAAGATCTCTGCCCGAGGCCTTACACAGAGTCTATGATTCCAGATCAGTCTACTACTTGCCAAAGTGACCAGCCCTCAGGCATCCCTGCGGGGCTTCCCAAGTCCAAGGGCACATCCTCAGGAGCAATGGGGGGCAGGCACACTACTGGGGGGTATGGGCAAGTCTGTGCACGCCTCTAAGCCTTGATTTCCCCATCGGATGGCAGGAAAAACAATCTTTCCCAAGTGGTTTTACACCAGTTGAAGGAATTTGTTACAAGTTTGCTATACATTTGCTTGGTGAATTAGAAAGCACTCTGCAAATGCTATTCTTTCTTCATGCTACAACTCATGTTCTGACATAGGAAAAGTACTGAATTCTTTTGGAAGGTATGCCTTTTATTGAGCTCTTTAGACTATACTCTTCGAGGGTTGGGTTCAGAGCTAACTATTTTCTGAAAATTCCAAGGTGCACAGTATATAATGAAGAATGCTCAAAAAGCTTTTCTTTGTTCAGACTTCCCTTGAATGTTTACTGTGGGCCAGACACTGTGCTCTTTGCCTGCATATTGCATTTAATCCATAGAACGCACGCCTACGTGGAAGGACCAAACCTAGCATCAGTTTCTAAAAGGGAAAACTGGCATCTAAGAGGTTAATTTACTTGTCCTAGGTCCCACAGCGGGGTGTTAGCAGAGAGGAAATTCAAATTCAGGATGACTTTTAAGCATCATATCATACTGCTGGTAGTGATAATGTTGCTGCTGAACTTGTCATGTACCAGGACTGAAAGACAGGAATCTCAAAGGCCAGAAGACATGAAAATGAAAGAGAGAATGGGAAGAGAATCAATATTTGGGGATGCCAGGATAGCTCAGTGGTTGAGTGCTTGCTTCGCAATCACAAAGTCTAGGATTTGATTCCCAGCCCTGGACCATGGAAACCATATGCTGAACTGCAGAGCAACTGGTAACCACCAGCGTGGTGGTGAAGGTTCTCGCCTCCCATGCAGGAGGCCCCCAGTTCAGTTCCTGCCCCACACAGCTCCACATCCACCTGTGTGGAATGAAACTTTGTCACAACTAATGATGTACAACTATGAAGACTGCTCTGGACCCTCCCCACTTCTCTCTCTCTTTCTCACCTTCTTTCAAACAATAAATCTTTAAAGTATCAATACTTAATAAAAGCCTATTACGTGTCAGATACAGTGCCAGGTACCTTCCCTAAATTAATTCATTCAATTCTCAAAGGAATTTTGGGAGATAAGATTTTAAAGATGTAGGAAACAGGCTCAGAGAGGTTATTTAATTTCTCAAAGGTCACACAGCTGGCATTATCAGAGCCAGTGTATAAAGAAAGTGATTTCTCACTCAAAGTCAATGCTCTGTAAAAGGCCATTCAGAAAATAAACAAACCAATCAACCAAATGGCTGAATAAAACTACATTTTTCAAGACAGTGTGAATACTTTGACCCAGAACTTCTCCTTTCTGTGATCATTCCTAGAGAACTACCCACAGAAGGGCACAGAGGACTCATCAAGATTTCTAATGCAGCCCCTCTGGAGGGAAGTGGTTAGAATACCTGGGATCTATGCACAGCATGAGACTGTTTGCAGCAGTTGAAGAGAATGAAGGCCCAGACACCCACACATAAGGAAGGCTCTTCAAAGCATATGATTAATGGAAAACCAAACAGTGACATATCGCGTCGTTTGATAGCATCCCACAGAATGAAATTTTGTAATTATGTATGGAAATCTAAGTATATGCAAATGCATATAACAACGGTCTAGGAGAAATGGCGTAAAATCAAACAGGGAACAGTGTTTACCCTGTAAGGGTGGTGGTTTGGGGCTGGGACTTGGTCAAGGAGATGCTTATTTATCTGCATTTTGGATTTTTTATCACGAGAATACATTGTTTAATGAGAAGCAATATAGTACAGTAGCTAGGGGCATAGATGCTACAGCCGATTCAGACCCCAGCTCTGCAGTGACCAGTGCTGGCCTGGGCGAGTGACTTCACCTCTCTACACAACAGTGACTCTGTGTATACAATGGAGATGCTGGCTGTGCCAATCTCAGGGAGAAGATTAAATGAGGAATTATGTAAAGTGCTTATAACAGCACCTGGCACAGAGCTGGGACCACTCAACTGAGATTCAGAGTCCAGGAGGGGGAAGGCACAGGAAACCAGCACAATAATCGTGTTGCCCAATGGTGGGGTTTGCACGCGTGTGCACCGAGTAGCCAGGTGGCTACAGCGCCACTCAGTGGGGCATTGACCAAGACACCAGAGGACAGCCTTCTTTGCCAGTGCTGAGGTCGGATGCCTGTCAGAAGATGGTGCTGGGAAAACCACACTGCAAACTCGGTGAACGAAGTGGGTTGCAATGTCCCCCTCCCCACAATTCATGTCCACCTGAAAGCACAGGGTCCTTATTTAGAACTAGGGTCCCTGCAGATGTAGCTAGTTAAGAGTCTCAAGATATGGCCATCCTGGATTTAGGGGCCAGGGGGCAGTTCCCATGACATAGAAGAAGAGTCCCTTATGCAAAGAGAGGACACAGCAAGGGAAGGTCATATGGAGACAGAGGCAGAGACTGGAGCGATGTGGCTGGAAGCTGAGGGCCGCCCAGAGCCACCAGAAGCTGAAGAGGCTGGAAGGTCGTCCCCTAGAGCCCTCAGAGGGAGTGTGGATCTGGGACACCTTCATTTTGGACTTCTGGCCCCCAGAACCGAGAGAGAAGACAGGTCTGTTGTTTGAAACCTCTGAGTTTGTGGTGATTCGTTATGGAATCCCTAGGAACCTACTATGGGGGGCACCCTGAAGGGGTCGTACCTGAGTTTCTATCACCCCTGCACCCACCTTTCTCTCAACCTGCCAGGGCCGAGGCAGCTGCTCAGGGCTGGCCCCTGGCACCTACACGGGATGTGAACAGTGTCCCCCGCATGTGCCAAGGCCTCTGGTGCCTGAGCCAGCCGAGCCCCAGGAAAACGACTCCTCCCTCTGCTGCCGGGTCACAGCGTTGAAGGAGAACCCACAGGCTGATGCTTTAGCCCAGTGAGCACTTCAGCACCAAGGCCAGCGACAACCTGCTTACAAGGTTCACAGTGCAGCGCGGGAAGCACACTACTGCCATTCTCCAAATTTGAGCGGCGCGTGGACAGAGGCTTCCACTTCCCAGGTCCTAGTCCTGCTGCCTCATAACAAAGGGGCCCAACCGTCCCCAGGACCGCTCCCTTGTCAGGACAAGCAGAGAGTTCGCACATCCTGGGGAGACAGAGACGAGGGAGTAAGTCTGCATCCTGGCTCTGCCACTCACTGATCCTTTGGACAAGGTGCCCGTCTCCTCTTCTGTAAAATGGAAAGAGCTCCCATTTGACAGAGCTGAGCCAGCATGAAATGAGATCGCATGCTTGCAGTCCCCTGGATGCTGAGCGGTCAATAAGAAGAGACAGGGTCCGCCAGGGGCTCCTGCGTCTTCATTCACCCCAGGAGAAGCTTTCTAACCATGTGCACCCCAATATAAGGAATACACCCTTCTTTTGGCTCATTTCCCTCTTGAGTTCATTTCATTCCCCCATCTCACTGGAAGGAGTAATGCTGCCCTTTGTGAAAGCAGTTTAAGAGTTTCAAAGAAAAAAGAGACATTTTAAAGTATGAACAAAATTGGCTGTGGGCTTTGTATAATGGCAGGCAATTAAAAGCAGGCTAATTGTGCAAGGTTATGGGAATATTTGTATTTATTATTTTAAGTTATGACGCCAAGCATGGGCTGTGGCACAAGCATGACCCCAGACAAGCTGGTTAATCTCTCTAAGCATAATTCTTCCATTGTAAATGGGAACCATGCTAATCATTGTCTCATAGGGTTGTTAGGAGATTTAAATAAGATAGAAGTAATGCAGGCAAAACATTCAGAACAAATGGTACCTGGCACATGGGTAAGCTCCCAATAAATGTCACGTCAGTTGGAAATACCTAGCTTAGTTCCCAGAACAACTTAGGTAGCTTATTCAAATTGCAATAGAGTCAGGTTTAAACATACGGATAAAGCAACTTGTGTTCAGTGAAATCGGAGGTGGAAGAGTAGCAAAGGCCTTCAAAAGTCAGGAAGCAGATACTCAGGAAGGAAGCTCTCTGCAGTGGCTGACAGAGGATCATACGTTAAGCTCTGAATTATGAAGCAGCCCAGACAAAAGGAAAACTGTAAGGAGGCTCAGGAACTGCATTGTTCACAAGACAAAATCCAGCTTTAAAGTGAAGAAAAACAATGCTGTTCAAGGCACAGAGGTCTGAGAAATGACGTCCTCAATGAACTGGCCTACAGGAATGGTTTCAGCAAGCTTTCCAAAATAACCGTTTCTTGGAGGGCCCTCCGATGCCACTAAGTTTGGATGAAAATGTGGAGCAATGAAAGTTAATTAATAATCCTCTAGCTCAATGAAATATCACCCAGGCGTTAAATATAAAAACTGTCCAGCAAAATGGTATAGAGTTAACTGAGAAAAGCAAAGCAACGATTTGCACCCTCACCAATCAATGTCTGTAAATACGTGGACAGATACCTGAAGGAAATGCAAGAAGACATGAAGAATTCTGTTCAGAAGAAACTTTTTTCCTGATAATTATAGGTAATACTTCTGTTACAGAAAATTTATTAAGAATAAAAGGCCATAATCCTAACCATCTAGCAAAATCTCTGATAACGTCTTAATGTATTTCATTTGAGTCTCCTTTCTTCCTCTTTCCTTCTCTCTCCATCTATGAGTTTACAGAACTGGATCCCACTTTGTTTAATCTCCCCCTTTTGTTTTTTATTTTTAACACTTTATGGGTGGTCTTGAAATTCTGTTACCATAGTTTTAACAGAGTTTAACAAGAAATAATTTCAAGTACAAAAAAAAAAAGATGTCTGTACTTTCCTGAGATTTTATTAAGAAAAGAATTCCTAAGTCTATGATGTGGAAGCAATTATTTTTGAGCTTTATTTGCAGTGTGGGAGTGGATCTCAGAAACCAGGTCATTGTCGATCTGATTTTCTCGGGAGATGATGCTACCCCACTTAGGAGAACAGCTCACTGAACCCTGCTGCCTGTGCCTGCTTTCGAACTCTGCAGCTGCAAATGAACCCTCCGAGTTGGATTCTGCTTGACTGAGAAAATACAGCTAATGAAACTGCTCAAATAGCCTCCTTGAACGAACTTGCTCAGCCCAGCGATGAAACTTCATTGAGGAACCTTCTACCTCCCTAGGCTAACACTGCCTTGGAAATTTCTAGACCTCTGGACCAGTTTCTTTTGAGGAGGGAAATGAGGATACTGTGATTTAATCAACTCTCAGAGCATCAATTAATAAGTATATATTATGTACTATATTATATACAACATTAAATATGCATATATGTGAATACAGTGTACACATAATATAAAACTTTAGTCTCCAATTTCCCTGAGCTCTAATCTCACACATCCATTGCCAAGTGGGGAGACAGGTGTAGTTATTTAGTTGCATACCCTGTTGGGTTGTAAGCTAACCTGTGTGGAACCTCAGGTTCTTCATCTCTTAAAGGGAATAACAATGGCCCAGCTCATGGGAGGGTTGTGAAGACTAAATGAGATTACTCATGTGAAGTGCTTGAGGCTGCATGTCACAAATTGTTAGGCTTCAGTAAATGCAAAGATGATATGGAAATAGGGCCATATCCCAATGGCACTGCAACTTAACATGCCCAAACCTAAACTTGTGTTCCTCCATGCCTCCGCTCCTCCTGAAATACACCTTCCTCTTCCTTGTTCTGTCCCCTCCAGAGAGAACACCATCTCTTAGAATTCAACTAACGAACCTCTCAAGGCACATGTACCACCTGTATCAGAGTCACAAAGCAGAATATGGGTTCTGGAACCCCACAGACTTTCAGGATCTGTGCTCTAGAATAGGAGTTCAATGCAGGTAAATGTGACCATCCCTCCTCCCTTTATTTTTATAGAACAGCACTGAGTTCAATTTGAGCTTTGCAAAACAAATGCTTGTTGGTCAAAAGACAACCCTCCCTTTCAGTTCTTCTCTCAAACTACTCAGCATAAAAGAAATCAAGACTCTTGCCTGTTTCCCAACATCGTTGGGCTGGAAATGAAATCTGACAGGGAACAGGGGGGTCTGAGGGCTAAAGACTGATGCTTCTAAAAGAAACTGGGACCTTTCCAGAAATTTACATACACCTAATTGTATGTGAAATCATCAACAACAACAACAAAACCATTGCACTGTCTTGAAATACAGCTCTCTGGAGTCCTGGGGACACTGATGGTTTAATTTAAAGCTGGCATAAGTGCTAGGCTTGCAGTTTTGCCTACTTGCCAAAACTTCTTGAAGAACATTGGCTTCTGATGACTGAGCATTTGTACATCTAAATCGGTCTCCTCTCATTTCAGCTTCAGTTTCCCTCTTCTAGAGCAGATGTTCTCGAATCTGATTAGCATGATAGGAGTCAACTGAAGAGCTTGTGAAACCATGCAGATTCCCAGGTTCCTATCCCCGCAAGGCTCCGATTCTGTTGGCTCAGTGGGGTTCAGGATCCATGTTTTTATTAGCACCTCAACTGATTCAGACTTAGGCTAGGATTTGAGAAATACTGGTCTAGAAACCTGGGGTCATGGCCTGCTCACCTACGCCTGAAAAATCCTCTCTCTGACAATGTTTGCACACAAAATCCTATTTTTTCACTGATTTACCTGATAAGTTCTGAATGCCTTGTCTCTGTTTATTATAAATTTCAATTGATGATGAAACTGAACAACTTGGTTTCAAGCCTGTCTCTGCCTATGCTCTTCTTAAAGCAATTTTAGATCCCAACGATAAGCATTTGGTTGGTTTACACTTCACATGCTGTCTCAATAAAATGTGTTTATTGAACTCCTTTAGAACAGCACTTCCCCAATTTTAACATGAGTCCAAATGGAGTAAGGTGCTTGTTAAAATGCAGATTCAAGGGCTCCATCACCAGAGAGATGATTCTACGTTGGGCCCATATACTTACATTTTAATATGTAATTATGTGATTCAGGTACAGTTAGTCCATTATTCTAAACCTTTCTTGTAAAACTGACAGCTATTTACATATGTGGTTTGCCTGGATTTTGAATTTTGGAAAAATTTGAATGCATGTTCAAGTGTTTGAAACAAAACAAAACAACACCTCAATCTTAGAACTATTTCAGAGATTCAAAGAATCCAGCCCTTTCACTTTTTAGATGGGAAAATGGAGGATCAAAAGGTGACATGATGTGTTCAAGGCCACAGCTAGCTAATGATAGAGCCATGACTCAAACCAAGCTGGAACTGTCACTTAGCCATAATCCAAAGCCCCTCTGTGCTCCCTGCTCTTCCTGGAAGTAACAGTCTATAAAGAAACCTCCCCATCTCACTGATACAAACGAGCCTTCACTAAGCAGCAGTGGCTGTCGCTGAGACTTGTGGGTAAAGGGGCGGGACCTAACAGTTGAGCTACATGCTCTATGTTGTCTAAGGCAAGACCCACTAAATTTTAGGCTATTAGGGGTAGGACAAAGGGAATGTCCTGTAGCATAATTCAGAATCAGGCGAGGCACCTCGCTCTACCTTCCAGAAAGATGGAAACTTCTAGAGATGCTATACATGATGAAGGAGGGGGATGGCCATTTTTCGAAACTGGGTAGTGGATACGTGAGTTGTTCATTTTATTATCTATTATTCAGTATACCCTTATGATGTTTACTCTTGTAAAAGCATTTTATGAGACACTTCATATTTTATTTATTTATTTATTTATTTATTTATTTTTAAAGATTTATTTTTATTGTTTTTGACAGAGAAAGAGAGAGAGAGAGAGAGAGAGAGAGAGAGAGAGAGAGAGAGAGAGAGAGAGAGAGAGAGAGAGAGAGAGAAGGGGAAGGCCCAGAACAGTCTCCATAGTTGCACATCATTGGTTTCTCCACATAGTTTCATTCCACAGGTGGAATGCACAGGGCTGCACAGGGCATGAACTGGGCCTGCGTCTCACCCCGGTGAGAACTGAACAGGGGGCACTCCCCAGCCCAGCACACAGGTCTGCACGGGCCGGGGCCGGAACTCGATCCTCAGTCCCTAGGCTGCAAAGCAAGTGCTCAACCCACTGAGCCATCCTGGCTTCCCTCATATTTTAAAATAACATATTTCAGAATGAAAATTAAAAGAGGAAACAAGGGGAAGCCAAGATGGCTCAGTGGGTTGGGTGCTTGCTTTGCAGCCCCGGGAACCAAGGATTGAATCCTGGCCCTGGCCCGTGTGGACCCATATGCTGAACTGGGGTGTGCTTCCTATGAGGGAGGCCCCCAGTTCGGTTCTTGCCCCACGGTTGGGCCCCTGGCTCGAGGGGGTGTACTTTCCATGCTGAAGGACCCCAGCCCAGTTACCACCCTGCGCAGCCCCGCCCACCTGTGTGGAACAAAACCATGTGGAAAACTGATGACATACAATGATGGAAACTGCTCTGTGCCCTCCCCTTTTTCTCTGTCTCTCTCTGTCTATATCAAAAAAACAATAAAATAAATCTTAGAAAAAAAAAAAAAAGAGGAAAAAAGATATAAGAAGGAAGAAAAAGACCATTAAATGTGGTGAAGTAGACATATGAAAGACAGAAGTCTTATAGTGGGCGGTTAATACAGAGTGTGATTAATATAGACATAATCAATACCGAGTCTGTCAAATCTTAGGCAGTTTTGTAGTAGCTGTCCTCAATTTTTAGTTCTCATCATCACCTGAGGAGGTAGAGTCATATCTCACACTCTACACTCAGAAAAATGCCAAGTATCAGAAATGCAACCAAACTAGAAAGAAACAGGAGAACATTATTTTGTAACCGCAGAGTGAGAAGGACTTGGAATTTTATGACTCAAAATCTAGAAGCCATAAAAATAATTGATAAATCTGACTATAAAATATTAAAATCTGCATGGAAAAATAGATCCTCTACAAGTTTACAAGACCAACAGAAAAACCTGGGGAAAACATTTGTAATCACACCACAAATATAAAACTCATTCATCTACTACATAAATTAAAACCTAAGAGCCAATAGAAAGAATGTTTTTAAAAAAGAAACTGCAGAAGGCTTTTAATTACATATGAAAATATGGTAAAAAAATTACTGATAATAAGAAAAGTGCAAATTAAAATATACTTCAGCATGTTTTACCTAGGGTTTTAGCAAAATTTTATAAGATTAATGACAACTGCGAGGCAAAGGCTTTGGGGAGACAGGCTCTCTCATACATTGATAAAGGGTAAAGGTGAATTTCCTTTGGAGGAAAAGCTGTCAGTGTCTGTCAAAATTATAATTATGTGTAGTCCCTGACCCAGCACCCCAAGGAGTTTATCCTACATTGTCTGTGACACATATACAAGGAAATTCACTGCAATACTGTTTGCAACAGTGGAAGATTGAAAACCACCTAAATATCCTTCAACAGGGGACTGACAAAATAATGCATGGTACATTTACACAGTGAAAGACTATGAATCTGTAAACAATACCTTTGTAGATGTTTATGCAGTGCTAGAGAAGGATCTGGAAGGATACACAGAGAACTAGTGAATGTGGCTACTGTGGGGTGGGGGATGGGGGTGGTTCTAGGTAGATGTGGAAGGAAAGCTCTTCACTGTTTATCTTTCTATGTAATACGGTTTGATTTTTGAATTATGTAAATTATCTATTCAAAGTTTAACTTTATTTAAATCATTGACTGAGAAGCCTGTTAAACATGTCAGTGGTTTCCCCAACATCAACCCCACTGAAATGAAATCTCTAGACTAAGTACTGCTATGCCCTTACCTTTAAGGGTGTGTGAAGTTATTTCTTCCAAAAGACTCACACCCCTTTAGCTCTAGTTTCTGAGTTTAAAGCAACAGTGCAAAGCCTCCCCAAGAGGAGAGATTGAGTATAAGGTAAACCCACCATCTGCCCAAGTTTGCTACAATAGATGCTATAATCATTATATGGCTTCCAGAAAACAGTTTGCTCAATTTATGGCCATGGATGGTTTCCATTTATCTTCCCCCTTTTTGTTCGCACTATTTAAAAAAGAAAAAAAGGAAAGGAAAAGAAAGGAAAGACATTTGGGGTGACAGATGGATGAAAGGGGGGCCAGCCAGGCTTAAAGCATTGTTTCTAACCATTGTTATCCACATTTGTACTTATGGTCTGTTCAGAGCAACAGTATATGTTGATGAAAAGACCATAATAAAAACAAAGAAACAAAACCCATATCCACGGCTAAAATGGAAAGTCATAAAAATTCTGACGTAGCAATTTCAGTCTTAGGTATACACCAAGACAACTGTACTCACTCGTGCAACGAATGGCATATGGGAGAACGCCCTTCGAGGCATTACTCACATGGGCCCCACATGGGACACTGTGCATGCGTTCACGATCAGAAGAGCTAGATGAATTTGTGGTGTGGCCCCCCGATGAAATTCTATATACATCAATGAGCATGAAAGAATTAGAATGACATGCAACAATTTCATAACAGAATGTTGAGCCCAAAGAAGACAAACAAAAGAGAAAGCATATGGCATGATTTTATTTATATGTTAGAATAACAGACAAAAAGAATCTACAGCGATAGAAGAGGATGGTGGATGGAAGAGCATCAACGAAAGAGGGTATGGTTGGGGGAGTGTTCTGGGGATTGGTGACATCTTGCTAACTGATGTGTGGTGAGTTTGTACAAAGTCATCAAGCAGATGACTTAATATTTACATATTTCCAGCATTTTTGTTAGCTTCATAAAATGTTTTTTAAAACCATTCCAAGGCAGAATGAGCAATGTGTCAGTGAGTTTGGGATAAGGAATGAACTCAACTTCCAAGTAAACGCTATTCTAGTTCCTATTGAGATGCCAAAGAGATCCCAAAGAGACCGATCCTAGGACCTATTAGCCAAAGGTCCTAGGGAATTATGCAGTTTAGAGGGGGCCCCCTGCTCCCCACCAGACACACAGGAGCAGTGAGGTCGTTGCAATGGGCCTGCGGAACAGCCAAGAGAAGAGAATGCGGATTCAGGAGAATGACAGCAGTCACCTTTCACTCGTCAGGAATCCCTGGTGGTTGGGACAATCCATGGAAGTTAATTTTCTAGACAAGCAAAGTTTTCCTTGTTAAACAACTCCTTCATTTAAAACAGAATTGGTTTTAGTGGAACCCTTTAAAAAATGCTTGCATGTAGTGTGAGATGGGTACTGGATTTATCAGGGCATCACTTCATGAAGTACATAAATGTCTAACCACTGCACTGTACACCTGAAACTAATAAAATAATACTGGACGTCAACTATAATTTGAAAACATAGTCACGGGGCTGTGAAGTACAGTGTAGGGAATACAGTCAATAATACTGTAATGACTATGTACAGTGTCAGATGGGTAATAGACTTATTGGGGTTATCATTTTGTGAGGTGTGCAAATGTCTAATCACTATGTTGTTGTATACACCTGAAACTAATAAAAAATGCATTTCACACCTCCTGATATTTTGAAGCGTCCACAGAATAGCATTTAACCTTTACACCAAATATCAACACTAACAAGTAGGTCCCATCTTTGTGCTAGGCAAAATGCTTTCCAACAGAGTTTCTCAGTCCTCACAAAGCCCCTATGAATTAGGTCCATTTTACATAGGAGCTGAGAATGATCAAAAAACTGTCCAAGTTCATACCATAAATAATGGCTGGGGAGAAGAAGGACATTCTAGCTCCACAGCGTAAACTCCTAACCACTCTGTTGTCCTTTCTTTTCGGCTTCAGTTATTTCACGTATGTTACAGCTCACAATGCCAACAGGTAGACAAGAATAGTAACTATTCCTGTGGAGAGATTGACTTCTCGTTGCTTTTCTCTCCATATTTCCTTTCTTTTCATCAACGTTATAGTGTTAGTTTTCATATAAAGCTACACTCCAAAGTTCTTACCTAAAAATCAGATAAAAATCGATACCACTTTAAATAAACTCATTCTCTTTAAAAGAAACAACAGGCCCAAAATGGAGTCACTTGTGTCCGTCCACATCAACAAACCAAGGCTTAATTGCAGTTTTAGCTTCTCCCAGCAGAGTGACCTATAAGTCGTCAATCTGGAATTACAAGGTAAGCAATACGAAGAAATCTGCTCGAGGACCTGCTCTTCCCCAAAGGAAATGGCTCTACTCTTCTCTAGAAACTTATTTTCCTGCCCACTTCTGCTGCTAAAAGCCTTCCATTTTGTACAGCTCCTCAGAACTCCGTTCTACTTGTTAGATGGGATGCTGTCTAATTTATGAATCATTTAATAAAGCCAATTAGATCTTCAAATGAACAGTGGGAGTTCAGAACGAGTCAACCCCAAGATATGCCATTCTGGCAGGCAGATTATTTATAGCTGAAAACAGTCAAGGCCCAGAAGGTTCAAGAAGAACCTTTGTTCTCCCTCCTTACTGACTAAAAAGTATTTAAGGCAGCGAACCTGTTCCAGGAAGAAAACTTTCATCACATGTGACAATAGTTGAATGTGAACTAAGTGTGGCAGACAGGGAGGAACCTAGCAAAGCCCATTTGATCCAAGTCCTTCCTGTGTTCCACTGCGTCAAGATGACCAAGCAAACATTTGTCTACTAAACACGAACTCTTTTCATGCCCTTGTAAATTGCCTGACTTCTCTTTGAAGCATTGGAGCTTGATGTCCCCGTCCTTAGTACAGAATGACATATATCCATCATTTTGCCTTACGGCAGCGGTCCCCAACCTTATTAGCACCAGAGACTGGTTTTGTGGAAGACAATTTTTTCATAGACCAGGGGGAGGGGGGATGGGATGGTTTGGAGATGATTCAAGACCATTGCATTTATTGGGCACCTTATTTTGATCAGTACATTGTAATAAATAATGAAATAATTATATGACTCACCATAACGCAGAATCAGTGGGCGCCCTGAGCTTATTTTCCTGCAACTAGACAGTCCCATCTGAGACAAGTGCACAGTGCGGGAAAGATGCGCGGACAGAAGCAGTAAATCAAATAATGGGGGAGCCACGTGCAGACTACACTAAGTGTAAGATTCTGACTCATAGCCTCCAACCAGATGCAGTGATACGATTGAAGTATATCAACCCACTATAAAGCCTGCTACCAGATACAGCTTACTTACCACTTGCCACTTACTGATAGGGTTTTGCCATGAGCCTGAAAGCAATTGATTTATTATGGTCTCCGGGCAGTCAAACCTCTCTGCTCATCAGCTCCACCTGAGATCATCAGGCATTAGATTCTTACAAGGAGCACGCAACCTAGATGCTCCTGTGAGAATCTAATGCCGCTGCTGATCTGACAGCAGGTGGAGCTCCATTGGTAAAGCTACTGATCAGGAGCCGCTGTAAATACAGAAGCGGCTTCCCTCACCTGAATGTTGCTTACCTCCTACTGTGTAGCTCAGTTCCTAACAACCCACGGGCCAGTACCTGCCTGTAGCCCGGGGGTTGGGGACCTCTATCGTACCGTCTTTGGAATTTTCAAGATTATGTGAATCCCTTGTATCCATGTATTTAACTGGATTTTCTCCTCTTAATCTGCCTTATGTCATTTTAATTATTCTACCAGCCAGGAAAACTAAGAGGGAAAGGAAGAAGTTTCCCCATCCCCAACACAGTCAGTTGAATTTTGTTTTTTAACATATCCATTCGGCTAAAAGATCCCATAGAGCTGGACCAACTTCTTTGTCAGTTTAAGAAACCCCACTGGCCTCTGCATTTCTAAGTCTCCTGGATTGCTTTTTCTTAACACACTCAGAAGGAAAGCTGTGATTCTCATAAGATGAACAAAAGCTGCCCTTAACTGGGGTCCTTCTTGACTGCACAGCTCTCCAGAAAACACCCCACTGGGGGCAGACAAGCACTGAGGCACATAGAGTCATTTTCTGTAAGGTTTACCAGCTAGCAGACCTGTGGAGAAAAAGGAACCAACCACCATCCTTACCCAGTCTTCAAGCTGACCAAGGCGTCCTCGACTCCCTTCTGATTAAATTTGGTCATGTACTGATGCATGTAGGGGTAGTTATTCCGGATGTTTCTTTCGGTACTGCCATTAGGCACCGTGCCAAATCGAAAAGGTGGGGAATAGTCATGAGGTCTCTGAAACTGGAGAGACAGAGGCAGAGAGAGACAGAGAAAGAAGGAAGAAG
The DNA here is from genome assembly GCA_004027555.1 of Craseonycteris thonglongyai. Taxonomy (NCBI): domain Eukaryota; kingdom Metazoa; phylum Chordata; class Mammalia; order Chiroptera; family Craseonycteridae; genus Craseonycteris; species Craseonycteris thonglongyai. Next base: position 25,296 of record PVKE010003569.1, read on the forward strand.
AGGAGAGAAAAAAAATCAGCCATCACTTTGTCTTGTGCCAGGAGTTAAACATATGCATGCATTAACACAGGACAGCGAAAACATATTCATTTGCTTGCCTCCTTTCCACTTAATCTCATCTTCCACTGGTGTGTGAGCTCCAGGAGGTCAGAAACGATTTCTGTCTCATCCTGTACTGTCCCCCAGTACATACTGGCTGGGTTTGTTGGATTGATTTCTGGGTACCGTTATAGAGACTAGCCTAGTGGTAGGCACTGGGGGATGAGCAGCACTCAGGAAATGCTGACTGAGCTAGAATTAAGGCATTATTTTAGTTCAGTTCATTCATCTACCTTATGACAAAATTCTCTGTGATCCCTGCTGATCACTCCCTTCTCTGAACTCCATTTACAACTACCTTCACCTCCCTCAGAAAATGAGAAAGGGGAGGAGAATTGCCACCCCAAAATATGCCTCTTTGGTCTAAGGATTATTAGGGGCTGGTTATTTTAAGAAATAACAGACACAGGAGAAGCTCTGAAAACCCCATACAAGTTACCCTTTTGTGAGGGATGTTTGCATCTCTGTACCAGGGGGAGGAAGATGACTTAAATCTCCAGGAACTCTGATCAATGGTGAAGGCCATTAAATCTGCACAACCTTCCCCTTGTTTGCTGCACTGTTCCTGGTACCCTCTCATCACTGGCTGCCCCTCCACCCCCACATCTTCTTTTGTCTTTAGCTGAATGTGGCGTGGGAGGTGGTGGCTTGGGCCATTGCAGGGAGTTACTCAGTTTCCCTGGTCTCTCCCATGTGTACATGTTATTAAACTTCTGTTTGTTTTTCTCCTGTTAATCTGTCATTTAATACAGGTTTTCAGGGAGTCTCAGTCAGAAACCTAGAGGGGCAGAGGTAAAATTATTTTTCCCACCTGCAATGACTATACTCTCTACCAACTTGTTCATTCATTCATGCATAACTGCAATACTTATTGGGGGCCTAACATATTCCAGGCATAATGGCAGTCTCCATTGTTGAGCTGATGTCCCTGCAAGCCACTAATTTCCTGGGTTTGCCCATATCTTGTATGGCCCCCCATCTTCCCTACAGGCTTGCTGTCCACACCCCACCAGTCTTCCATGATTGGCTGATGCTCTCCACAATTTCAGTGTTTGGGGGAACCCAATCAGATTAGGAGTCAAGAGAACAGGGTCTGAGTCCCAGAAAGTTACCACTGAGAGCCAACACAGGGCAATGGCTCTGCATGTGAGCTTCGGCTTGGAGGTTGCAAAATCAGGTCGATTCACTTACACACTGTGGAACCTTAGATAAGTCACTTCACCTCACACTGCCTCCACTTATTTTCCTTTTGTAGAGTGGGGAAAGTATCAGACTTCCCCTGTAGGGTCAAGGGGAAGATCTAAAATGGTAACATTTGTCAAGTAATTAGAATCGTGCCTGGAACCAAGTAAGCACTTAAAAATAAAACTGGTATTATTACTTTTTGTTTTTATTGTCATTATGGGCAAAAAAAAAGAACCTGGGCCTCAATTTTCTATGAAATATGCAATTGTGAAACTAGAACGTGATGACAATAAGACCACACACAGGCTAAAGTCTGAACTCCATTGTTCCTCAGAGATTATGCTGGTGACCTGTCCTCTTTTATTTATTTATGTATTTTTAATTGTTTTTGGGGTTTTTTTTGAGAGAGAGCGAGAGAGACAGAGACAGAGAGAGAATTGAACTGGGGGAGCTCCCAGTTCAGCACATGGTTCCACACGGGCCGGGGCCGGGATTCGATCCTTGGTCCCCGGCAATGCAAAGTGAGCGCTTAACCCACTGAGCCATCCTGGCTTCCCCTGTCCTCTTTTAGAGGTGAGGTCTTTTGAGACCCAGAAAGGGGAAGGACATTGTGCAATCTCATGGTGGGAAAGGACTGGAATCCAGATGCCTCTTGGACTTCTGGGCCAGCATGTCTCCCACAAAACTGAGAGTTGCTCAGTTGGAGAAAGTGTCCAAGTTTCCCCAAGAGTCAGACCAACCAGAAACATTATTCGTTTTTCCCAGACTCACACTTTGTTTTACTGCTCATTAAAATTTCTAGTTGAAAACCATTTTCCCTAAATTAGCCATGCTGCGGCCTACTAAGCAGCCACAACTGGATTTGAAGGAAGTGGCCATACATTCATTGTCCAAATGAGATCCTCTTGCTGAATACCTTGTGGTGTGTGTGTGTGTGTGTGTGTGTGTGTGTGTGTGTGCGCGCGCGCGCGCACGTGCGTGGGCATGCACAGCAAAATGTTCTTTGAACTCACTCTAGCAAGCAGCACCTCAACTCATCATTGAGAAACGAGGAAGCCCTGGCTGGGGCTTGTGTGCCTGGCAGCTGCCGGCTCTGAGAGACAGGCAGCAGCGATGTTCACAAATCTAGTTGTCACAGCGCCGCTCCCTATCTCTAGAGACACCGAGAGATGGCCAATTCGACTGAGTGCCATTTCCTTTACTCCCCATCTGTTGCAGAAGAGCTATGGAGCCCTTCAGATTCTCTTTCTTCCCTGCCTCTGGTTTGCACCGTGACAGACTGATACTCACTCAGCCTCTGTGATGAATCTCCATACTTCTCTGGCCTTGATTGTACCATCACTCACACAAAATTCAGCCCAGCGCCAAGATCCAGGAACCTTTCCCACTAGACTAAAGGCTGTCAAACTTTTTAAAGCACGACTCACAATACATTTCCCACTGCCACCCTGTACACACACGCATACGCCACCTCACAGCACTCACTCTTTCTACACGTAACGCACTCGGATATCATCCGTTATGTTCTATTTTTTTGAATGGTCCGAACCCTTACATTAATTTCCTGGCTCACTCATGAGTCGTGACTTAAACAGGGTGAAAAATAGTTGGGGGCAAGCATGACTCATCTCGAGTGCCAGGCCCCAGCATCGAGGACGCTCTGTGTTTCTGATAAGAATCATTTCTAGTGCAGCTTTCTCCCGTGTGCAAGCAGAAAGAAACTAGAGTGGGCTTTAGCAAAGGGAGGCATGGTGCAGGGGTTCCCACTGCTGGCAGGACCTCAGAGCAACGTAACCAGGGGCAGCGGACGTCCTCACAGCTCCTCCCTCTCAAGGCTGCCCTCACTGTCCACGTTAATGGGCTTCACCAGGCCTTGGGCTGAGAGCGGTCAGTGTCTCACCTGCCACATAGACACTGAATCATTGCAGGCAGCTGTGTCGGTTCTCTAAGCCTCTGTTTCTCTACCTGTAAGCTGGGGATCACTTTTGCAGTGAATCACACAGAGTGCTTAAAGGACTACGTGATATCTAAACGAGTGACTTTAGCTAAATAATGGCGCCAGTCTCCTTACAACTTGGAGAACACAAGCTTACATGACTATATTCTTTTTTTAAGATTTATTTTATTGTTTTTGACAGAGACAGAGAGAGACAGACACAGAGAGAGACAGAGAGAAGGGGGAGGGCCCAGAGCCGTCTCATAGTTGTACATCATTAGTTGTGACATGGTTTTGTTCCACACAGGGGGATATGGGGCCACACAGGACGGGAACTGAACTGGGGGCCTCCCGCATGAGAGCAGAGAACTTTTGCTGCCATCCTGGTGGTTACCAGTTGTACTGCTGTTCAGCATGTTGATTTATACGGGCTGGGACTCGACCCCTGGACCTCATGGTTGCAAGGCAAGTGCTCAAGCTGCTGAGCTATCTTGGCCTCCCTCAACTTTCCTGGAATAATTCCTAGTGAAGCATCTCGCAATGCATTCACCTACTCATAATTTAAACCCATGGATCCCAGAGTGCTTTTTCACAACAACACTAATACTGAAAATGGCTTAGAGTATTGCAAACCCGAGTTGTTACACAAATACCATGGTGAAAAAAAGATGAAAAAATCCCACTTATGTACAGTATTCAAATAAATTGATTCAATATAGATTTTTAGTCTACAAACTTTCTTGGAGTACCTGCTATTAATCTTCTGGGAGCTGTTAGCTTACTTACTCCAAGAATTTTGCTGTTTATCTAATTGTATCAACATTTAATTAAAAGAGTGCTCTGGTTGCCTCTAACGTCTGAGCTTAGAAACCGAGCTGGGTCTCAGGGAGGTGGTGTGTCTGTTACTAGGTGTTTCCAAGTCAGAGAAGGTCAGTCAAATTATTAGTAGTTCTAATTAGTTTTCCCACAAGAGGTCATATTGTTGAGACCCAAAACTGCGTAGCATGGAATTTTTTTCCCCTCTAGCCTCTGAAAATAGCAACAAAGCAGAATACGCTGCCAACTATTTTCTTGAAAAATCCTCTCACCCAGGGCATGGCTTCCCAGTGCTTCCATGGTTCCTCTGGTCACTTCTTCTAGAAGCTTCTCTTTTGCTCCCATAATGTGATGGAACCGCATCACAGAACTTTGTGTCCGTAGGGGACTTACAGGCCACAAGGCACATGCATGTTTGCAGTCTCCATTCAGCCTCACTAGGACTATGATTCCCAATCCCTCAGGGAGGAGCAGGGAGGTGTGGGGAGGCTGTGTCACCTCGAAGGCACAGCGTAGCCTGGAGGGGGCAGAGAGGACACGGGAACCTAGGTGTCCCAGCTCTGAGTGCCGCGCTGATCTGCTGCCTGACTGGTGCCGTGGGCTTTAGGTGGGCTCAGCCCGAAGTCAACCCCGGTGACCATGATTTATTAAGGAAGGGCTCCGGGAGAAACCCGGGAGGGGAAGGGAAGAAACGGTGTCATGTAAGATGGACTCTGAGCCTCAGTCTGGTCCTCTAGGGAGCTCCGGAGGTAAATGGTGCCAGATTTGGCCCTGCCTACAAGCTTCGGCATTCTCACACTGGGTAGAAGTTGACTATAGGCAGATGAAGAGACTGGAAGAACTTAAGTCCGCAGGTATTTACGGCTCTAGTGCCCCAAGGCAATCCTTCTATGAAGATCCCTAATATAATGTATGAGCCTTTGTCAGCAAAGGAGGGGCTGGGTGCACAGAGCTGGGAAAGGGATCTCAGGAGACCCCGCTGGGGTGCCTACAGTGTCTAGCACACCATGCGTTCCTTCACTCAATCAACAAGTGTTAACTGAGCACCTACGAGGTGCCAGACCACTCGATCATAAGCACTCCCCTGATCTCCCCTTCCCCCGGGGCCAATTTTAATCTCATCAGTTTTATCATCTTTGTAGCACTTATTTCTGCCTGGAATTTTCTTCTCAGTTCCTATTCCCTTGTTGGTTGTCTACTTCTCCCTACTCGAATTTAAGTGTTCTGGGAACACCAGGGCAGGCGGCCAAGTTCACCACCGTGGCTGGGAAGGCCTGTCCCAAGATGTGAGAGTTTCCCTAAGACCTGAAAAAGCCAAGGGGGAGCCAGCCATGAGAATAATGGGACAGGACAGAGCAAGTGCAAGGGCACCGTGTTAGAAATAAGCTTGAGTGCTTAAGGAACAGAGAGAGGACCATAGGGAAGGGGAAGGAGAGGACACGGGGTGGCCCAGATCACACCGGGCTCTGTCCCCATGGTGTGTAGGGTGGCATTTACTTGAGCTACAGTGGAAGCCACCAGGGAGAGGCCAACCACCCCCGAGAGCCAGGGCGCTTTTGTGAAGGGAACTCGTTGCAAACCCTCAGCATCTCTGATGCCTGGCCCCTCTCTACTACTCTCAGCCACAGCAGAGGACGCGGCTAAGCTGTTACGGCTTTTCATGGACTGATTTTCTATTCAGCAGTTTGTTGACGAATGCCGAAAGCATAGATGTAGAGTTCTAGCAACAAGCCACGCTGGTGCAATTTTATAAAGCAAGACAAATTAGCCACATACACGAGATGGAAAATCTGCGGCGGTGCAGTCCCCACACTGCTGAGCTTAGCAAGTCCAGATTTGTTCCCCGAACCTAGAATTTCAATAGAATGCCCCCAGTTTACCTCTTGTCTTCCCAGTGTGCATTTCTGCACAGCCAGGCACACCCCGCCACCCTCCTTTCGTTTTGGTGGAGGAAGGAGAGAGCAGGTCTGCTCCTTTCGTGTCCCTTGAAGACATTTCAGGAGTCGGGCAAGCTGACCCTGGGGCTGGCCCGCCACATTGCAAAAAGGAGCTGTTAGCTTTGTCTCAGGGGGTGGGAGAGTGTTGCTTAGAGGTGACTATTTTTTCAGGTCATAGATGAGGAATAGAGTCTATGAGACTCCTCTGAGGTCATAGAACCAGGAGGTACCTGCAGCCTAGAGCACCCCACTTCACCCCTCAGCCAGGCTGGTGGGTCTTCCTTATATCACACCCTCCTTGAAAGGATGAGCTGCAGCCAGAGCTAAAACATTCCCTGGGTCAGAGCCTCATCATCCGCAAGGTCACATACATACGAGAAATGACCACGTGGGGGAAACTATGCTTCCAAATTAGAACTGGAATCCTTTAGACCAAGTGTGTCCAACCCACAGCCCGTGGGCCGCGGGCGCCCAGAACGGCTTTGAAGGTGGCCCAACACAAATTCGTAAGCATTCTTAAAAGAGGATGAAATTTTTTTGCAATTTATTTTTTAGCTCATCAGCTACCATTAGTGTGAGTGTATTTTATGGGTGGCCCAAGACAATTCTTCTTCCAGTGTGGCCCAGGGAAGCCAGAATGTTGGACACCCCTGATTTAGACCTACAAGAGCTAAGCTTATGGGTCTGTTCCTAAAATCTTCAGAAATATGCCAATTGAAGCTAAGCGAAAAATGGCTTTGTGCTTTGGAATTGATAGGTTTTGAGGTTAGGAGTCTGAATTGCTCAGAGTGGAGAGCATTTCGGGTCAACCCCTCAGGCAGAGATGAAAGCAAGGTGACCGTACCTTTTTGTCACTGAGGCCAGTCACTTGGTCCACAAATTCCTCCTGGATCATGAAAGCCGCCAGGTTGGCTGTGTAGCTGGCCAGGAATATGACGGCAAAGAAGGCCCACACGGACACCATGATCTTGCTGGTGGTGCCTTTGGGATTCTGGACAGGCACGGAGTTGTTGAACACCAGACCCCAAAGGAGCCATATCGCTTTCCCGATCGTAAAAGAAGGCCCGTGAGGCGCTGCAAATAGCAGAAAGGACATTCTCAGCACTTTCTCAAAACATGCACTTGTGAGTGAGTGTCTAATACCGACACTGTGACCACCAGCAACAGTGAAGGTTAGACGATGGAATTACATCATAGTTATGTCCTATTATGCCCCATAACCACAGCCATAGTCTCTCCCTTTTTCTTTGAAAATTAGCATTCGTCCCACATTTCTATCTCGCTGAATTTTTGAAACATTTCTTAAAAGAAAAGAGAGAGAATATTATGCAAACTGTGGGTTGGAACGAGTAGTGTTATGACCTGTTTTAAATTTGGATTTTCCATTTGTGAGTAGCCAATCTCCTCGATAAATGTAGAGAGAGCCTTACTAACCGTGTGCTTAGGGGCTGCTTCAGTATTCACGGGAGGTGCAATCGCATACGTGCCATGCAATTCAGACGGACTGGTGCTTAGTATTCCAATCTGATTGTCCCTAGCAATTGCTCCTGTTCAAACTCAGATGCAAAGTGTGCACAATATAAGAATTAAACCAAACTAAAACCTCCAAATGGAGATATTAAGAAACAGAACAATAGAGCTTAACTCGTCCAATACTTCACAGATGGCAGACATTTGGTTGCAGGGTCATGGAAAATGAACTCGGATATGACAGCATTTTCCTTCCCTCGGTGTGCCCTTGGAACAACTTCGTGTCCCTCCTAAGATTCTTAACTGTTCCTTCCAACAGACTTAACTAGAGAGGCAGAACAATATGGCAAGGTGTATTGGGGTAAGGAATATGCAGGCTATAAAATGCTATCGAGTCTATTTTCCACAAGGGGGAAAAAATCAATGAATGCCCTCATTTCATAGGAAAAAAGGTTTTCCCTTAACAGAAGGTTAAATTTTATGTCATTTAAGTAAATGAAGATAGAAAAAAAATGATCTACTCAGACTTTGGTTGGAGATGCAGGCAGAGTGGGCAATAAATAAAGTGGCAGAAGTGAATTCAGATTGATGGATGTGATGAAATCTGGGCAGGGAGCCTAGAAACACGCTTTTCACATATCGGAGGCCAAACTCAGGCTATAGCAATACTTACAACATCCATTCACAACACAATAAAAGAGAAGGCAATTAATTCTATTCTTCTCAACCTCAAGCTCTCCTGTTCTCTTTGCCCAGTTTTATGATCTTCTGGGCTTATTCCCAAGAGGCTGAGAACTCTTAAGAAAAAAATAATGAGAGTCAATCCAGTTAACTTCATGAACTGCTTCATTTTATTAGGAGTGTATATTGATCAGAGGTGACAGCTATTTGGGATTTAGAAATAGGCATTTGCAAGGGACCTGTCCAAGACCTTTGGGGATTCCTGATTCATAAATACTAGTACTGGGCCATGTAATTTTTCCCATAAAGTGCAACAAAATGAAATTCAAAACCATTTTTGCTCAAAGAAACAAGTGACGATCATTGCCTGGGAGGTTCCACATGTGGTTGAGGGGGAAACAGAAAGCCCTGTTGTAACAGAAAATGCTTCTCCAACCTGTGGCCTGAGGGCTCCAGGTGGCACAAATTCATAAGCTTTCATAAACTATTATGAGATCTTTGTGTGTGATTTTTTTAAAAGCTCACCAGCTATCGTTAGTGTCACAGTATTCCATGGGTGGCCCAAGACAATTCTTCGTCTTCCAATGTAGCCCAGGGGAGCCACAAGGTTGGACACCCCTGAGCAAGAGTTTGCATGCTAGATTCTTTTCTTTACAATAGATTTCTAGTGTGTGCTTCAGCCACAGGAGACATTACTGCACACGATGGCTTTTGGATAATTTTATTTTCCAAGATATATCTCAAATGTATCCATCCACTCATGTCCATCTCCATTACCCCATCCAACTCCAAACTGATGATCCTTTCTGTTGGAGAACTGTGACACCTTCCTCATGGGTCCCCTCCTTTCACCACTGCAACCATTCCCATGGTCATGATAGAGTAGCCCCAGTGACCTTTCACGTTGTCTATGTTTCATCCCCGCCACCCCCTTTCTCTCCCGTTGTATTTTGAAGAAAATCTGAAATGTTTACCATTGTCAACAGCCTGTCTCTGACTTTATCTTATACTACTGTTCACCTCCTTCACTCCCATCTTCCCTGTCTCTTGAGCACATCAAGGTCAAGTCCATGCCAGCATCTTTGTTTTCCCTGTTCCCCTACAGGGAATGCTTTCCCTTCATTTTTCATATGACTGAGGCTCATCCTTCAGGTCTCAGCTCAAATGTCATCTCTTCTGAAAGTCCTGCCTTGTTTGACCATCTTTAAGTAGTAGCACCTCCACTCCGCCACTTCATTTTTTTTTCTTCCTCTTGAGATTTATTACAATCTGTGATGGTTCATTTATGTGTTTACATGTTGACTCCACAACTAAATTCTCAGCTTCCCTAGGGTCAGGAAGTTCCTATCGGATTTATGACTTCATTCCCCTGCATCAGTATGGTGTCGAGTACACAGTAATCACTCCATAAATAGTCATCAAATACATGTGTGAATTCACAAACAGCACAAACTCTGATTCTGCAAGTATAAAGTCCTACTCTATTGCCGTATGATCACCCACAGAAAACTGTCTCAGGCTCTACTCTTCTGGACAGCTCCTTACTGGTTAGCTGCATTACCCTTTTAGTGAAGGCTGGAGGTTCTCCCATTTAAACACATGATTTGTATGGTGTTTTTATAGCAAGAGTTCAATATAATAAGTTCCTAATATGTCCCCATGACCTACTGGCTGTTTCCAACACTGTATCTTCCAAATGAAAAGGATAGGTGGCAAATTAAAGTGCCTTGTTTTTGAATAACTGTACCTTGAAGATCTGCTGTCTTCTACAATCTGAAGTCATTTTTCAGGAATGAGATTTTACCCTGCACCCTTCTGATATGCCATCCACTTAGAATGTTGTATGCATTGAAGACAATTCATTTAAAATGATGTAATATGCTTATGTATATGGCATGAATATTGGCATGCATGGGAGCCTCTTAATAAGTTATAGCCAATGAATGCTACCCAATCCAATTTCCTATCTACTGATGAGCACTTTATCAAATACAGCGCACTAAGGTCAGGCACTGTCAAGAGGAAAATGTAACTTTGGAGGAAAGTACATTTTATAATTATATTTATTGTCAAGCAAATGTAATTATGATTCAGTACTTCGGAGAATCTGCTTGAAGTGGATTATATAAACCTAGATTCTTGCATAGATTGAAGTTGAGACTCACTACAATTTTAAGATTTCTTTTGACACAGATTTTTTAAATTAATTGCCGTGAAAACATCCTCGAATCTGCTTTCTCAACACACTGAATATCAGTAGTGTTCACCTAACAACTATGAGCTCCGCATTAAAACAAGATGAAATGTTTCATTTTGTTTTATCCTTTTTCCAGCAGAAGCCAATAACCCACAGTTGTATGGAATTACAAGTAACATCCGCAACCCAGCACCACCCATACCATGTTGACTGTGGTTAAGCAAGGCAATCTAGGATGTGTTCGAAATCTGAAATCTCTACTGAAGGTGAATTAAATAGCATCGACACCAAACCATGCTTATGAAGCCACGCTCACCTTTCCCCTTGGCTAAGTTCCTGTTGTACCCAACAGGACTGAAGTATTCAAAGACAAACACAGCTATGGCGGACACGATGAGCAGCATCACGAACATCATCACCCACACGGAGGCGCTGAAGGGTTCTGCAGAGACACAGGCCAGAAGGAGGGAGACATGGTCAATTGGCTCTTCCTCCCAACCAGGGCCAGCCGAAAACCCAGCGGGTCCATTCGCAGGCCCACTGAGAATCTTTCTCTGATGTCAATCATTGTATATGCCTATGTTTAAAGCCTTCTTTATTCTATAACACATTTGAGGTATTTCATAAGACTGCATAGAATAGGATATAAATAGAGACGAGCATATGACATTTCACAAATCAGGTCAAGGATAATAAAAATAAAATAGAATGATAAGACCAAGGGAGAAAGCTAGAATGCAAATAAAGAGGCCACAAGATCCTACATAATCACAGAATCATCCAGGGAATCAAAACTGGGTGAAACAAGGCTATACTGAGATAGTCAACCAGAAGGCTCCTGTAAATCAGCTTGGGAATTATTGTTGTTTTCATTTTTATTTCTACATGCTGGAGGGAGGATGTGTGGGGAATTCCAGAAGTAAAGGAACAGTTATAACCTGTTAGAGAAGGATCATAAAATTGTTGGGTTGACAGGAATGCTGGAAGGTCTTATCTGTCACCATACTCTCCACCTCACCTTTTGCTCCAGACAGATGAGATCGCTATGATTTTAGAATCTTGTTGATGTTGGTAATGAGCTTAAATGCAACTAAAAAGTCATTTGAGGATATTATATTCCCATGATAATTCAATGAAAAAGGCATCACTTAAAAGAGTAGAGGGGATGAAGTGGTAGTTGAATAGATTATTATTTCCCCTACATGTAGTTCCCATCAGTTCATTTTCATGGAGAGGTCAAGGAAGGGCAAGCCAAGCCACAAGTTTCTATCTAAATCTTAGAACATTCTAGAAAGGTAAGAGATACTATGTAAAATAAATTAACATGTCTATTCAATCAGATTGAGGATATGAAAATGAGCTAAATGGAGTCATTTATTCCATGTATGACAGATTTGTTAGAAAAATGACAGAGACTAAAATTTTTTAAATGAATGCATCTCCACTTGAATGCATCATTGAAAAGAAACTGCCCTTGGACACCAATGAACTCACAATCCTTTTCATCACAGATAAACATTTTCTGAGGGTAAAACATAAGAAGTCCAATAATACGTCTTGTGTAGCTGATATTTCATTATTTTTAAATTGTGTTTTCTGGTAAAGCTGGAAAAAAATCATAAAGAACCAGGCTGATGGCAGACCACCTTCTTGTTAAAGTCAGTGACTACCTAATACAGCTAGAGGCCATAACAAATTCCAATTTAATGAGCTTACTATATAGCAAGAAACTAATACACCTGAAACTTTAAGTGCATTGGAAAATTGGAAGGATTGCTATGCCATGCAGTTTTGATAGTGCAAATATGTTAAAAAGAAACTGGTAACAACACAAATTATTCAGCTGAAAAAACACAAGAGGAGCTCAAAGAAATCAATGAGACTACAACTGAAATTTATCATAGGGGAAGCTGGGATGGCTCAGTGGGTTAGGTGCTCACTTTGCAGCCCTGGGGACTGAGGATCAAATCCCGGCCCCAGCCCTGGCCCGTGCATACCCATATGCTGAACTGGGGAGTGCCCCCAGTCCAGTTCTCACGGGGGCGAGACCCCAGTCCAGTTCCTGCCCTGTGCAGCCCCGCCCACCTGTGGAATAAAACTATGGGGAAAAACTGATGCTGTCAAGTATGGCGACTGTTCTGGGCCCTCCCCCTTCTCTCTGTCTCTGACTCTGTATCTCTGTCTCTCTCTGTCAAAAACAATAAATAAATCTTAAAAAAAAAAAAGAAATTTATCTTAATTACATTTACCTTGAGTAATAAACAATATTACGTCCCTGAAATCATAGCAATTTGGTAATGAGGTATATCCAAAAAGGAGGAGAAATGAATGGCTATTGAGGAGATGGAAAATTACTTAATAATCAAGAATAAAGATGTTAAAGTATTTCTCCAATTTGGGTATACTAATGGCATAGTGTGCCTTACCCAAGAAGGAACACTGTGATAGGTAAACACATACATGTAAAACATTTGTTGGTGTGTGTTGCACATTGTATACATGTAATAAATTAAATGAAATAGCTGTTTGATTCTTACAGTTAAAGCAGGAATTGGTGCTGTTGGGGTGCTATTCAGTGTCCTGAAAAAGGCATCTGTTTTTTAAAAACATATACATTTCCTCAGTGATTGCCTGAGGGAAGGGGAGGAGGGGGGAAGGAGAGAGGGAGGGGAGGTGGAAGAGGGCAGCAGCATAATGGACACACTCAATAGTTTGGTGGTTACCTGGAGAGGGGGGAGGAGGGGGGAGGGAGAATTGTGGGGGGAGGTGGAAGGGGGCACCGGATATATGGTGATGGAGGGGGAGCTGATTCTGGGTGGTGAGCACATAATGCGATGCATGGGTGATGTGATGTGGACTTGTACATCTGGAAACTATCTAATTGTTACCAACCAATGTCATCCCATTAAATTTAACAATAAAAAAAAAAGAAAATGAAAAAAACATATACACTTACTCATCTGGTCACTTCGTTTCTCTGCAGGTTGTGATAACGTTTTGAAACTATTAGGGGAAATCCTTACTAAATTCTTCCATCCACATGCCAGTATCTGTAAGCCTGCAGTAGATTTCTTTCATTTGACAGTTGATTCATATTAGTCAGTAACTGGCCAGAAAATTAGGTGGAAGCTGAGGAGGTAACTGATGCAGATGTTCTCCCCACTTGGAAGTGATAACGTCTGTCCCTTGACTTGTGAGCAGGGCACAGAGTTAAATGGATTCAGCTACAGTACTCTGGTTTTAGTAAGTTAGGTGCCTATTATTGCCCTGAAGGATTGTATGGTCAGATTGCACGGTACACTCTACTACACACACATGCAGGCCTACAGCACAGCAAAGAAAAGCCTTAGAACAATGGTGAAGAACTACCTATCATGTCCAACAAATAACCCATAAATATGTACAGAGAGCTCTGGATTACAACCTCTACTGGCTTAAAAAAGACTCAACATTTGTCCACGAGGGAACTTCAAACTAGGAGGCTCCAGGTCAGCATTTCTTTGGATCAAAGAATCCAACCTGCTTAGAAAATCTTCGGCATTAACTGAATGGAAATATTGCAGGAGACGTCATCTCTGTCCTTGAAGAGTCACTGACTACATTTTTACACCAAAGCTCAGAAGCATTACCTGCAAATGCTTCCGATGTGAGTTAATGGGGTTTGTGGAGGAGAGAGAATAAGAAATAATGAAGAGCAATGCAATCAGATTTTGAGTGTTTGGGCTCTTCCAGATGACTGAGCAAGTGAATGGAAAAAACGTAGCTTAGCACAGTTTCTTGTGACTTTCAAAACCTGCAGATAATGACCGTAAATAAAGGGGTGCACAGGCAGTCACGAAGGGATGTAATTTAGTGACTAGGAAAAATATTAAGCTTACTGTGTAAAAACAGATTTGAAAATCGTTTCCTCGAGCTGTAATTTATTTTATTTTATTTTAAAAAATACAGCAGGGAGAGTAAGGGGAAAAGGAGAACTGGCTAAATTAAGCAAAAAATACTTGACTTTTACTGAAAATGTCTACTCATGCAGGTAAGATAAAAATCTAAGGAAATTGGGTTGAGGCCAGATTCAATATCAGCGACCCATTTCCATGAAACAAGTCCCTTGATATTTTTTTCCCTTTGATTGAACTGGAAAAAAAGTTCTCTCCCGATTACTAAAGAGAGATGTAGACAGTCTGTGAAAAGAAACAGATCTCTGTCCATGAACGCACTTCCTCCAACTCTCTTTGACCCTCCGGGGCCCCAAACCCTGTTCAAAGCTCTGACAGGTGGGGGAATGAGAAGAGGTGACTAGAAGGTCCTCTCCAAATAATTACTAAAGTTCTGCCCGTGTTGCATATATTGATCAGTCAGTTGCATATTTCATGGTCTAGTTAAGCTCCCGTACTAAGACGTGGGCATTGTTATCCATAGGAGACCTAGGCACAAAAGGCACACACTGAGGTCTGCATTTGTCAAGGTCCACGTTATGCCAGCAAAGGTTACGAAATTTGAAGTCACGAGCACAACATCAAATCCAGTGAGTGGTGAGGATTGCAGCAGCTTAAATGGATTACAAAAATGAGAATAGTAAATCCGTACGTCTCTGTGAGTAAGGCAGTATCCAGAATCCTGTTAGCCAACACTTCACTCAAGTGAAAGCAGCATAAAAAAGTTCCACTGGATGCTGCCATTACAAGTAAATGAAGGTGGAGGAGGAGTCAGACAGGCTTAGAGCTGCTGCACACAAACTGACTCTGGTCGGCAGTTTGAATTCTCTCATAGACAAAGTTTTGTTTTGTTTGTTTGTTTTTTGTCTTTAAACAATGTTAGAATTTTAGTTGATCTTAATCTATTTCCCCCATCTCATACACTTTTCTTCTAGGCGGTCGATATTTGTCTTAACCTCCCCAAATTTGGGACAAACTCACTAATAGGAAAGAGCCAAGGGGACTTTAATCTGAATTCCATGATCTTCAAGACAACCACTATCAAAAACAATTTATGATCACCACACACTCAACACAATGTTTTCCTTTTAAAGAACAAACAAATAATGCTTGCCTACGTTCCATGCAGTTCCTACTACTCTAAGGCATAAATACTTAATAGTACTAAAGAAAACCAGATGATAGAAAATAGAAATCTCTTTGCTTTAAATACATTCTCTGTAAAAACATAAATTTATGAAGTAGTTAAATGGAGAGTAAAAGGAATTTCCCACTTCATAAGCCACTTAGCTTAAAGGATAGTCACATGTAAAATATGATTCCATTAATTTTAAATCAGTGTATGCTCTTCAGGCTACTCTATTTTGTTTATAGGAATACTGGTGTCAATCACTGTGCAGTCATCATTTTCACTCTTATACCCAGTAAATAAATGACTGTCATTCCAGTGAGGGATGGAGGATGGGCACGTGGATGCTGAATAAAGGTTAATGGGCTGATTTAATTTAACTGTGGACAGACAGGTTTGTTTTTTAAATGTCTTCCAGGCTCTAAGAAATCTATCTGCTAGTCAACACTCTACACAATCAAGACCCGTATCTGAATACATTTTTTCCCAAGTTAACAATAAAGGAAAGGTGTTCACTGAGGGGAAAAGTACCGTAGGATAATTCACATGGGACATGCCGACGTGGTTCAATGGAACTGAAACTATCAGGTTCCATCCTGTGAGCAAAACAAGATGGAATACACACAAGTCCTTGCAGGGAAGGTGTAGTGAGGATGGAGTTCAGATACCTAGAAAAGCAGACGGGGACACAGTGCCGTTGCTTCTGGAAACCATGACGCTGATTCCTGTCTCCACAAAGGGCACAGAGAAGTCCACCACTTCCGAACGTTCCTCGTTGATAGTGAGGGAGCCGACCGCCATGACTGCCCGCTGATAGACCACCTGGATGCAAGGCGAGAAAAGCACGGGGCCTTTATTACGCGGCCCACCACCTCTGGGGAGCTCAGGCCCTCGGTCTGAAGGAGAGCCCGGGGCATGAGAAGACCACTTACTTCACCGATCATTCCGTTCCACACGTTGTTGACCTTCTTGCCATGCTTCCCATTTGTCACCAGGTAGAGGTCATAGGTGAACTTCACAGTTCTCGAAAGCTTCTTCAGGATATCGATGCAGAACCCCTTGCAGCATTTTTTAACATTCCTTCCCTCATTGGTCGAATTACTGTGGAGAAAAATCCCAAGACCATAGATGATGAGGACTGGCCAATTTGCTCGCAATATTTAGCTACGCTCTTCCACTGGGTTTCATGTAGGAAATCAAGGCTCAAAAGGAGGAAGTGGCTTTTCCAAGGTCATGCAGTGAGTTCATGACAGCAAAAGTAAAAAGTGTTGTGAACTACGACAGGAATCATGGCAACGGCCAGCATTTATTGAGTAATTACACACTATTGGTTATGCGCCATGAGAAATGCTGGATAGTGATTCATGGATTAACCTCCATGACATTTCTCTTAATTAGGTCGTATTTGTATCCCCACTAAACAGTGAGAGTTACCCTACTATCTCTTCTTTTTAGGAGTTTATAATACATACAACCTCTTTAGACCAGAGTTTTGTGAAATAACTCAGTTTTAAACTGAATTATAAAAACTTGCTGAAACATGGAAGGGAGGATGTGAAGGTGACAGGGGAAGGAGAGGTTTTGCTTTATCCTGTTATTACGGATAGAGGTTTGCAATTGGCGGGACTCAAGTAGGGGTGCCTGCTGTAGAAAAGGCACATTTCTCACTGAAGAAAATACCCCAGCTAAGAATCAAGAGACCTGAGGTCCCTCTTTGGCTGAGTCCCTGGACTGAATGTCTCTTGATCGAGTCATCTGTCAAATGAGGGCTCATAATATATTCCCTTTCTCCCTACGTGGTAGGAAGTATAAAAGGTGATGCTATTAAACAGCAATGTCCTTGATCAGAAAAAAATCCCAATTAAAACATACAGTGTTTTCAAAGCTGCCATAAAAGCTATCATTCTCCACCAAGGTTACATTGGTTGGTTTGTACCAGCCACCTTGCTTCAGTTACCTGACCGAGTCAACACTCAAATAACACCCACAACATTCAGAAGTGCCTTGAAGAGGAAAGAAAACAGCCCTTGTCAATGGATAGCAGAATGTACTTAGACAACTCGCAGCAAGACAGAGACCTCTCTGGGCAACACATTTGGTTCCACCTTGCATGGGGACAACCCATTAGTTTGTCTTTGAGTCATGCACATCATGAGATAGGTGCTCTGTTTGAATATTTGGGTTGCTGACACATCTACACATTGAACTGTTATCTAAGCACTAAAACTATGTTTATGGAAATCCAATATCGTAATAGCAAAACACCTAGACTTCAACATCATATGAAAAATGTAGGTTACATAGTGATACATATAGAATGATCACAGCTATACAAAACAGATGAGCTTATAAAATACCTGGGTAGAAACACAATGGAATTTGAAACATAGCTATTTTTGAATGGTGAAAAATGCTTTTTTCTCTTTTTCATATTTTTAGTTTTCTTTCCCCCCAAATTATTGGCAGTGAGTATATACTACATATATAATTGAATACATACACACATCAGGCAACACTGATATATACTGATATCTCTATACATGAATATAGATAAATTTGACACTATGAGTAATGGAAGTGGGTTGCAAAATGAAATTTTTTTCAATGCTTTCCTTTTATCACAGGATCACAGACCACCTATTCTGAATTGCTGTCTCCACCACTGCCTCCTTCCTATCCTGTCCCCAAGTTCTGCTCAGCCAACCTGCTTCTACCAGCCAGGCCCACCATGGAGACTACTTTCTAGAGGCTGGCTAACCTGCTCGGACCTTGCCGTATCTGCATGCATTTACATGTGATAATCGGTGGACTCATCTCTATCGTAGAAGAAGGAGTAGGTACCTACCTTATCCCCACTAATTTCCCACAGCAGAGGGAGTCAGGCTTAAGTGACAACTGCCATAAACATGATAGAGCTGTGTCCTAAGTACATCAAATTAATGGCATGTCTAAATATGATTCCCTTCCTCTAGCACAGCCTCTTCCTTTACCTGGTCGAAAGGCCTGGGAGAGGGGAAGTCAGGATGGCTCAGTGGGTTGAGCGCTCGCTTTGCAGCCCTGAGGACCAAGGATTGAATCCCAGCCCCGGCCCATGCGAACCCATATGCTGAACTGGGGTGTGCTTCCCGTGCAGGAGCCTCCTCCCACCCCCACCCTCACCCCCTGGTTCAGCCCCTGGTTCCAGGGGGCGTACCTTCCATGTGAGAGGCCCCAGGCCTGGTTCCCTCCCTGTGCAGCAGCCCCATCCACCTGTGTGGAATGAATCCATGTCAAAAACTGATGACGTACAACTATGGAGACTGCTCTGGGCCCTCCCCCTTCTCTCTGTCTCTCTCTCTGTCAAAAACAATAAAAATAAATCTTTTAAAAAAATGTCTGGGAGAGTTAAGACAGGAGTTACAAACGTCCCAGCTTTAAGATTCAGGGTCATAGGCACATATTGACCTGTATGATTCTTTGGCCTCACTGGGCACCTCAGCCAGTTTATGAATTAATTATCCCTGTCTGTCCCCGCTACTAGATGTATTTCTAGCTACTGATGGTCACTAATGCATTGTTACTCAACAAGCACCCACTGAGTCCCTACTCTGTGCAAGACATGGAACTAGGCCCTGTGGTTATAGAAACACAACCAACTTGTAATTGGGTATTCCTGCTGGCCCCTATCATAGCGTGCATAGTGTGTGTGTGTGTGTGTGTGTGTGTGCGTGCAGGGGATGTGAATGAACCACACAGACATCTCAGAAATGGGGCCCTTGCAATCTCTCTCAGCTCTCCACTGTCACCCAAAATATAATAAAAGGTGACTCATAAAAACAAATACAGGGAAGAGGATCCAATAAGTCCTGTTCTCTGGCTCTCAGTTTCCCAGTGCAGCCTTGAGCACAGACAACTGCTGTGAGATCCAGGATCTGCTGCTGCCAACCAGGAAGACTCAGGCGAGTCTCTTCACTCACAGCCTTGGTCTGCTCATTTGTAAACGGACAAGGCTGATCCTTACTTGGAAGGATAGTTGGGAAGACAAAATAAAATACTGAAAGCACCCCTCACATAAGTGCTTAAAAATATATCTTCTCTCTTCTCACCAAATGATTTGACAGTTTGGGGGACTGATAAACAGTATGGCCACTACACAGCAAGCCAGATAATTTTCCCTCAGTTTTCTCTTCCTGCCTTAACATTCAACTAGCAGGCTAGATGAAAAGCCTGGTTTCTCAGCTCATTTCCTGTTACCTGGGTTCTTAGAAAACTTAACGCGTTCCCTTAAGACGCCACCATTTACCAGAAGTGAGAGACAAAAGGTTTACTCTCAAAGAACAGCATCAAGAAAACAAACATCATGTTGTCTAATAGGAGTCTCTTTTGGAACCAATCACCTGCCTCAAGGATTACACCCTTAAGAAATGCAGTTGATCTACTGTCATCTGTAGGAATGTAGGGGCTTGTGGATCCTTGTAGTTTTCTACTGCTCTTATGTAAACCGAAGACTAGCTTGACCAAGATGCCCCGTAAACTTCTTATGCCCCAGGGGAAAAGGGCAGCAGCAAGCCACCACCTCCCACAGGACCCAACAATGTGAATTTGAACCTGTCAATCTGTTGATATTCTTCAATAGAAAAGTCAGTTCTTTCAAAGATAGTAGTTTATTTGGGGGTTCATTTTCTCCACATAAATGCAACTCAGGACTTGCTGATTGATTGTTTTCAGCTTCGAGCCTTCTGATTTTAAAGACTTTAAACTCCTATTATTGATTGGGAAGCAAACAGGTTCTACCTATTGACCCTATTAGAACAGAGAAGGCATTGTTATCATAAGGGAGGTGCCCATTCAGGTTTATACCCCCTTTTTGTGTGTGCAGGCCACTCTGTTTCTTCATTTGGCCAAGTTCTGCTCTAAGAACACCCACCCAAATCAAAACATCCTTTGACAACCTTCCTAATCACCCCTTTCATCACCCCCCTGGCTCAGCACTCGCTAACACTGTAGGCCTCCACCTGTTTTCCCAACTCACCAATCCCTGCCTCAGAGCCTCTGCACTGCTGCTCCTTCTACCTGGAAGGGACGTCTCTCAGTTCTTCACATACTTGGCTCTTCTCATCCTTTTTCTGTCACCTTAAACCCTACCTGTGTGAGCTAAAGGAGCCCCACATCCCCGAAGCTATTCTCTTATCACACCACCATCTTTACATTCTCCCAAGATTGATTATAACCCGGAACTGCCCTGGTCCTTTGTTGGTTGAGTTTTCTGAACAGTAGATGCTCCATGACTGCAAGATGCTGGTCTTTGCTTTCTCTGTCAAGGATGTGTACCCCAGCCTAGCACTGTGCCTAACGGTGCTAACCGGGCTCCATGTGTAATTACTTCTTGACCAATCTACTCATGATCTCAACTCCAAAGAAGCTGGTGACTCCAAATTGGCTGATCGTTATTTGCTGAATAATCTACTCTGAATTTCAACTCCAAAATGGCCGCTTATTGATAACAAAATGTTCTTCAGACCAAACTGTGCCTTCAAAATATATTTAGCAATCACATATATTCTTTTAAATGATCTCTAGCCCAAGAGCTGAGCTCTGGAGATCTGCATCTTGAACAATAATAACTTGGGCTTGAATTTGGAGGGTGGGAGGAAAGATGTCCTTTCACGCACCCATTCAAACATCAACATCAGTGTGTCATGTTCTGTTCTTGTCACTAGAGGTACAGAGATTAATAAGCCACATTCCCTATAGTTAGGCAGCTAAAAATCCAAGGGGAAAAACTGACAGGCTATAAGCCATAAAAAGATAGCGATAGGATAGGATGGACTGTGTGCTTATGTTCCCTTAAATTTATATGTTGAAACCTAAACCCCAGTGTGATGGTATTAGGAGGTGGGACCCCTTATAAGAAGAGCCAGGACAGCCTGCTTCCTCTCTCTCTTTCCATGCGAGGGAAAGACGACTGTCTGTTAAGCAGCAGGCCCTCAGCAGCCACTGACTCTGCCAGCACCTTGATCTTGAACTTCCAGCCTCCAGAACTGTGAGAAATGAATGCCTGTTGTTTAAGCCACCCAGTCCGGTAATTCGTTACAGTAGCCTGAATTGACTAGTACACAAAAACATACCCAGAGTACTGTGGAAGCAGGGAGATCTAATCCAACTGGGAGAGGGAGTCGTTAAGACTCAAAGGCTAAGCAGGAAAAAGCCAGGCGAAAGGAGGTAATCAGAAAATACTCAAGGGAAGCCGGGATGGCTCAGCAGGTTAAGCGCTCACTTTGTAGCCCTGGGGACCGAGGATCAAATCCTGGCCTGGCTTGTGTGGACCCATATGCTGAACTGGGGTGTGCTTCCCATGTGGGAAGCCCCCCAGTTTGGTTCTTACCCCCTGGTTTGGCCCCTGACTCATGGGTGCCCACCTGTGTGGAATGAAACTATGTCAAAACCTGATGACGTGCAACTATGGAGACTTCTCTGAGCCTTCCTCCTGCTCTCTGTCTCTCTCTGTCTATCTCTGTCAAAAACAATAAAATAAATCTTAGAAAAAAAAAAAAGAAAAGAAAATACTCAGAAAGTAGATTTCCATCCAATGATAAGCCTTTGCCATTGGGGAATCAATCCCTCACAGGGTGGTATTTTTGTTTATGTTTGCATTAGCAACAACTATAATCAAGGACTTGGATTTGACCACAAAGCCTTATGTTTCTCCAAGAGTTTTATAGCTTTGGGAGAATGCTTCGCCAGAGGCTCTAATAAAAAAGTCAAACTTTCTTCAATTGTAATAAAAGACGAAATAACGTAAACATGATGCATCCTTGCTGCTGGTGAGCTAGGAAATCGCCCGGAGATCGGTCCACCTGGAATACACCAGAAAGCCAGAGGAGGGCTGTCCAGAAAAAATCTGGCCATTGTCAATATAACGAGAACGGCTACATGGCTGCACACTTTCTGGACAGCCCTGGTACGTGAGGTGTATGTTGACCCTCAAATGGACAGATGTTATAAAAATTTGTGAAAAGCTTGGTTCTGGGAAATATAAAAGAAATGGAGGGAAGTGGAAGGTGCAGGGTCGGGGGAGGGAGACAGCCAGAAAAGCACACAATAAGTATTTAAGGAAAGATTGAAGGGGAGTGTAGATCCAGTGGGCTGGCTAAGGACACAGCCGTGGTGTCAGATGGACCAGCCTTTGAGTCCTCCCTCTTCTATTTACTAGCTGAAGAGTTTTCAAAGTGTTTCTTTATCTTCTCATCACTCAGTCTTTACCCTGTTTAAATGTCAAAACCGCTTACCTTGTATTGCTGTTGTAGGAATGAAATCATGCAAACCATGTGGAGTAGTCCCGGTTTAAGTCTTTAAAAAAATCCATTATTAATGGTTGTACTACACGCCTTACAATAGCGCATACTTAAGGGTACATTTTGTTATTACTTGATGGGGGGTGTTAGGATCAGCGACAGGTGCTATTTTAAAGGACACAATGGCGGCATCTGCGGACTCACTTGATTTTGACGAACTTGCGACAGGGCACGGTGTTCCTCACACACGTCTCGGTCAGTGGGTCTATGTCTTCCACGATGACAAAGGGGGCCTCCTCTAGGGTGACGATGCTCAGATGGTTGTCGTCCGGCTCACAGTCCGAAAAGGACTTGTACCTCGGCCACACGGCATGCCTCAGGCTCAGGGTCTGGTTCTCCCACTTGCCTACCTGCATCAGAAAGACAGAGACACAGTTGTGTTTTCTTGCACCGCCGACTTCTAGAACGGCCCGCCCTCCCCCATGAGAGGCAGGGGAGAGCCTTCTGCTACCTGTGTCAGCAGCACATCTGCTTACATGCTAAGAACAATGGGGAGAAGGGGAAAGCAGGGTACTGGGGAGCCCCCAAGTCCTGGCTCTCCCCAGATTAAATGATGGAGACTTCCTAAGCACTGGTGTTTTCAGAACTCTCCTGGTGATTCTAGCATTCAGGTTCACGGATGCCATGCAAACAGCGTGGACATCGACAATCTGGGCTTGAGTCCCCAACTCTGTCACCGCTTAGCTGTACAACCCCAGGCAAGCTCGTAAACACTCTGAGCATCTGTTTTCTCATTGTAAATAGGCGTGATTTCACCTGCTTTGGGAGGATGTCATGGAACTTAGTAAGGCAGTTTGTGAAAGGCACGGGGCCCACACATAGTAAGGACCTTGTACTTTCCCTCTTAAGTACGGGGTCCGGCAGAAGTAACGCCCTTTTTTCGGCAGAATGGCTCATTAAAAAGGGGTTATGACTTCTGCCAGGCACTTTCGGGTCTGGCAGAAGTAATGCCCCGGCAGCAGTAACAGCCTTTTTTCACGAGCTGGTAATCTACCCCCAATTGTTTATTACAAAAGCATAAGCATGTAATTCTGTCAATGTCACACTCAAGCACACGACATGACATTGTAGGTGACATGCTCCGATTGCTATCTATCCTATGCGAGATGAAGCAAGCCTTAGGATGTCCGGCACTACTTCTGCCGGATTCTGTATACAGGAGAGACCATGAAAAGGACGGATTTAAAAAGACAAAAAGGTGCTACGAAAAGGAAAAGGAGGATAGGGAAGAGGAAGAGGAGGGAAGGTGAGCAGTAGGAACAACACAAGGGGGACAGAGCAAGTGAGGAAAGTAAGCCCCACCGCCGGCTCAGCTACGGTTCTCTTTAAGTTGCCAATTAAGCTGGACTTGTATTAATGCGGTGCAGACTGGAGACATCTCCTGCTTAGTGAACATCAAGACCTGTCAAAATAGAATCGATGTGTTCTCTCTGAGCAGCTGTTGGCATGTCATCGAAATCAAATTGAAGACTGTATGTTTTGAACCTGAATTTTATCTGACAGCTTATCGGCACTATTCACAGACACACACACACACACACACACACACACACACACACACACGCACGCATGCATGCATGCAGAAGCCTGCCCCCAGCATCACACTCTCTCCTTCTTCTTCCTGCTCCGACGCGCTATCACCTGACACCACGGGTCAGCTCTTCCTTTGCAATCCCAACCCCGAGAAAATCACCTCATCTGAAAAGCTAAGTGCCAAGTCGAGGCTTGTCTGTGTTGACACGACTCACACACCTCTCCTCCTGCAACGGAACCGTCACCAGAAATGAATCCCAGGCCTTGAAGAGAATTCACACTGGCCAGACACCAGGAGAAGCGATGAGGGGCTGGGGAAGACAATCAGAGCTCTCGGCCATGACCTCGTCGTTTGGACAGGAAAATTGTTTGCTGCTTGGAGAGACCCATCCCGTACGGCCAATCAGAAAATTGTTCCCCTTCACTGATCCTTTCTTTTTAAGACAGGAAGGGGAGCAGAGTAATGTGGTCAAACAAGCGTGTGGATCCGCCCATGCTGTGATGTGGAGCACACGCTGGAGAAAATGTGGAGCCGGTGAAGTTCTTTATTCGTCCTGCACAGATTTCGTGAACCCCAGCTCTGCGCTGGTCCCAGCCCAGCAACAATGAGGGCTAAAAATAGAGCGACTCCCACCTTCCTGGAACGATCAGTGGGCTTCGGGTCTCAAAGATCAAACCAATCACAGTAAGTAGGTGTAGGCAAAGAGATAGCGGTTATCTTTTTATCTCTCATTTTACAGGTCAAAAATCTCTCATGTTTCATGTCAAAAAAAGGCTTTGAATTTTTAAACAATTGCAAGTTTTCAGTAGCTCTGCCCTCAAGAAGTGTTAGAATTCACCACAGACAGGTATCTGTCTGATTTACTTCCAGCCTTCTCTATCATATATGTTGGCAAGAAATTATCAGTGAAAAGGGAGAGAATTTTTGTGTCTTAGCACCCATTTCACTTGGTAATCAGATTATATATTTTTTTTTATTATTGATTAGTGACTGTACCTTTTGGTTCCGATTGTCTCAATGGGCATTAACAGAATGCTTTAAAAGCTTCTAAGATCAGATTCTATAGCATCAGTGTACACTGGCACATAACTTCTTAAAAATATACATAAGAAAAGATTCATTTGGAATTTTATTCATAGTATAAAATTTCCTCACTGGAAATAACTTTGGGACCTGTTATACAAATCACCTCCCCACCCCCACTCCATGCCCCATCCCCCCACTCCCCACTCCAGAGGCTGGGTAGTTCAGTGGGTAAGAGAATGGCTTTTGGAGTCATTAAGTGCTCATCCTGGCTTCACCCATTAGCTGAGTAGCCTTGGGAAAGTCACTTAACCTCTCTGAGCTTCACTTTCTCCATCTGTAAAATAAGGAACAGGATATGCCTTTCAGGGTTGTAGGGAGATGTAATGACCCAAAAATATACATGAAGTATCACACATAGAACTTAGCGCATAACATACTTGGTGGCTGCAATTACTTTATTACTGTAATTGGCATTTAAGATATAGCTCAAATCCCACCTAATCTTTAGAGGCAGTTCTGCCTTCCCTAGTGATACAGAACTTGGCTCCTGTGTCCACCACAGCATTTGATGCTGTCATTGTAACCATATCACTTTTGAGCACTTCTATGTGGTCGGAAAATGAGCCAACATCACCACTTAGTTCAATTCCCCCAAAATCCTACATGGTGAGGATTATTGTTTCAACTTCATAATTCACAAAACTGAAGGACAGAGAAGCTACGGAACCTGCCCAAGCACAGTCAGCTGGTAGGTGGTGGAACGAGAGCTATGGCACAGGGCTGTCTGAACCCAAAGGTCCTTTCCCCCTGGTGCTTCCATTAATTGATCTGCACTAATCCTGTTAGAGCGCCAAGACCCTTCTTTCCTTGCAGAGACAGCTCCTAACGTGCCGAAATAACACAAATAAGGGCGACGACTGTTTAGCTCACAGATCTTTGGTGACAATGTCACTGACCACATCACATACCCTACACAGTAGGAGGCAGAAGAAGTTCCAGCCCAAGGCTGACTCATGGAGAGAGAGGTTGCAAAGGTTCATGAGTTCCCAGAGTGCAATAACTTGTTAAATCCTCTCTCTCTCCCTTCCCAACCTTTCTTCGTAAGCACCCATGGGCCAGGGAACGTGGAAATATGTGGTGGGTGGAGACACTGGATCAGGAGCTGAAGCTGCTGAGTAAATGTTGCCCTAGATGCTGAGAGCTCTTACCTCCTTCTCTGAATCTACCGTAACCAACTCCTCTGATAGGCTCCCATGCCCAACACTAAATATGCCAATGCCAGGATTTTACATACCAGACAGGGAAGAACAGCTAGCCTTCACTCTCGGATTTTACATACCAGACAGGGAAGAAGAGCTAGCCTTCACTCTCCACTCCCACAGCCCTATTTACAAGGGACTATAATTGAGTCCAGTGTTTGTGCATAGGTTTGACAGAGACTCATTCAATCCATATGTACTTATTGAATGGCTACTAGGTGCCAAGCACTGTGCTAGACATTAAGGCTATAACACATTCCTTGCATGGTAATTTTATGCTAATTGGGAAGACTTACATAGATCAAATAATCACATTGAAGTATACTCGTCATGCCAGTTGAGAGGAAGAAAAAATGGGTCTATGAAAAGAGGGGGAAAATAACTCAGCTTCCCCAGAGGAGGTGACACTTCAACTAAGGGGAGCAGAGGATGGGAGCACCCCAAGCAGGCAAGGGCCAGATGGTGCAAAGCCTTGTGGGTCCTGCTAAGGAGCTGAGATTTCCCCTAAGAGTTCATCTAGACTGTCAGCCAGAATGGAAAAACACACGTGGAAGCCCTTATGAACATTATTTCCATGCATGACCTGCCCAAACGTAGAGGTGCTTTTCTCCCTTAATTCAGTTTTCTTTTTTTACTATGGGAAAAAAAAGTCTAACTCATACAGAAGTGGAGTAGTAGAATGAATCTCCATACCCCCATTATCTAGCTGCATTAATTACTGTTAATAACTCATGGCCAATCTTGTTTCATTTATATTCCCACCCACTTCTATATTATACTGAAGGAAATCCCAAACATCATAAAATGTCATTCTTAAATTATTTATTTAAATATATAATCTCTATTTGCTTAACAATATTATACCTCGACATTCTATGTGTTTATGTGTTTGTTTCACTCATTAGATTATGATTCCCCAGTCTGGCAGAGGTTTTATTAGATAGATATACAGGCTCTGGCAGAAGTAATGCCCTTTTTTTTACATCTACAAGCTCATAAAAAAGGGGCATTACTTCTGCTGAATGCTGTTTATGCTGATTAATTTCTATGCCCTCAGGACCTGGCACAAGGAGGGACTTGACAGATAGTTGTTGATGGAATGAATGAACATCAAGCCTGAATTTTTTTAGTGACCATGAGTCAGAGGATGCTAGTAGATTGATCAGTGTGCCCATTCGTGCCTCAGCTATGGAATCTTGCCTTCTAACGAAACTGAGCCAATGGGAATTCTCCCAGGGACTTTTGCTGGGACTATTAGAATAGGGTGGTCACAACAGAAGAACCAATCAGAGATTGAATGTGGAGCTAAGAAAAGAGAGAAGAGAGCAGCGAAGCCATGATGGCATTGTTTGAGCTCTTACAATGATAAAAACTGGCGTTCAGTGACCATTTATCATGTATGAGGTACCATTCTTAGCACTATTTTCATTCTTATGAACACCCCATACACAAGAAAAAGGTGAGGACAGATGGCTTTTATCTCTATCATGAGTTTGTTTGCACTTAAAAACAGTCCCAAACTCACCCAACTAGACTGTGTGGCAGAACTGAAAACAACTCTCTACCCTCACAATACACTGAATTTTGATGATAAGCCTTTGAGTGTTTTCAGTAAGTATACTGAAGTTTTGAGGACAAAGGAAAATAATTGACCTCTGATGGAGAAACGCTATTTTGCTAAAAGAATATAAGAAGGGAAATTAACTTCGCTCTTATTAATAAAATTCCAGTGCAGTGCTTTTAGAAAGCGAATTGCTCTTCAGACCCTAGAAAGTATTTTGTGAAAGGGCAGTGATTACCTCTTGAAATGTTCAGCCAATATTTTCTCAGAGCAGAGACAATGTCATCACCAGAAACTGGCTGTCTTAGGTTAACATGCACCCCTTCAGGTCGGGATACATTGAGAGATGATGTCACAGAGGCTGGAAGTGGCTGAAAGAAATTAGGTTAATACATGTATGCGGCTCTTCTTTCAAAGAGATAGGACTATTTGATCTTACTTGATCTATTCATGAAATGCTTACAAGAGACCATTAAAATCACCTCATTACTGGCCTCCTGCCCCCCAAGCCACTCTCTAAAAACATGTATCTAAGTGCCCACGTCATGGATCTCCCCCTGCTCAAATCCTTCTGTGACTCATAGTGCCCACAGAATCAAACCCACTCCCCTTGACATTAAAAGACCCTACCATATAGGTCCAGCCAAACCCCACTACACTCTTTCTCTCTGTTTCTCAATCTCTCTCTCTCTCATACACTCTACACACACTCTCATATAAAGCATATTCATGTGCACCTTCAAACACACATACACCGACACCTACACATATGAATGCTTACACATATAAATACACATATGTGCACATGCATGTATATATCTACCTATACATCACATATTAATCTATATAAAACATGCCTGCACACATACACACACATAGCTACTCAAACTCACAATACACTCATATATACATATATACACTCACACATCCACATACACGCACTACACATATCCACATACCTAGCACACACATACACTCACCTCCTCACACTCACACACTATTAAGGCACAAGGATGCACCTGCCTTGCACTTCTCACCACACACAGCAAGAACAACACCCACTCCCCTGCCTGTGCCTGAATTAGTTCTTCTACCCACACCCACCTATCATCTCTGCCACCTGCAATCCTCCCCGTTCCTCCCCGGTCCAGCTCCAAGCCCACATGTCGCATGGAGCCTAACTCCCCAGCTGGATTTCCTTTCTGTGTCTGCTGCAGCTCCAGCACCGCTTCTTTCCCCCCTGAATTCTCCTGCTGGGTCAGTCGTGCACTCAGGGCACGCACCCGACGCTTTACCCTGTGCACGGCACTGCGGGAGGTTTGGGGGTACCCCCGTGACCCCCCCAGGACTGGTCCCTCTTCTCAGAGGCTGCGGTCTGGTGGGAGAGAAGTCAAAGTTCAATGGCAAGAAAGTGAGATAACTGCCTTGCTGGGGTGAGGATGCTACAGAAGCAGGGAGCTAGCTGCTCCGGAAGGAACCAAGGAGGCTTCCTGTAGGAAGTGGCTTCCATGAGCCACACCAGCAGAGCTGGGGTGGAGCTTGTTAGTGTCCTGTCTTTACCCCCAGGACACCTGAGGAGACTTTCAAAAGAGTTTTTTGACCTTGAAAACATCTTTTTAAGTGAAATAAGTCAGAATGAAAGAATGAAGAAACATATGAGCTCACTCATAGGTGGAATATAAAGCTGAAAGGAACAAAGAAACAAAGACTCATGGACACAGTCAATAGTTTAGTGGTTACCTGAGGGTAAGTGGGGAGGTGGGGGGGAGAGGTGGGTGGGGGGGAGTAGGGAGGAGGAATCAAACACACAGTGATGGAAAGTGAGCTGATTCTGGGTGGTGCGCACATATGCAATGTATAGACAATGTCATATAGAATTGTACACCTGGAAACAATGTAATTGATATCAATCAATGTCACTCCAATAAATTTAACAAAAAAAAAAGTTATAAAAATAAAGATAAAAAAATTTTTTTAATTTAATTTTTTATTTTTTTGAGAGGGGGAGAGAGAGAGAGAGAAGAGGAGAAAGCTGGGATGGCTCAGTGGGTTGAGCGCTTGCTTTGTAGCCCCAGGGACCAAGGATTGAATCCTGACCCTGGCCCATGTGGACCCATATGCTGAACTGGGGTGTGTCCCATGTAGGAGGCCCACAGTTCAGTTCCCACCCTGCTTGGCCCCCGCCCACCTGTGTGGAATAAAACCATGTTGAAAACTGATGACGTACAACTATGGAGACTGCTCTGGGCCCTCCCCTTCTCTCTGTGTCTCTGTCACTGTCAACCCCCCCCCCAAAAAAAAACCAATAAAATAAATCTTAAAAAAAAAATAGACAGAAGAGGGCAGTATCCATAGTTGCACATCTTTAGTTGTGACATGGTTTCATTCCACACAGGTGGACGTGGGGTTGTGAAGAGTAGGAACCGAACTAGGAGGCTCCTGTGTGGGAGGTGAGCACCTTTGCCTCTGAGTCATCCTGGTGGTGACCAGTGGTACCACAGTTCAGCATCCGGGGTTGTACGGGCTGGGGCCAGGAATCAAACCCCAGAGCTCATGATTGCAAGGCAAGTGCTCAATTGTTGAGCTATCCCTGCATCCCCTTGATTGAAGATTTTTAGTTAGGGCTAAATCAGTCGGATGTATTAGAATACTCCTTCCCAACAACATGCAGAGACAGGGCTAGTGGCTAAAAACTTGTGAGCACAGAGACGGGTTAGGAGGCAGCTGCCTTACTCTGCATGAGTCTGAGAGGCCACATAGGTGAGGCTGGCATGAACTCACAAGATCTCCAAGTGGTGGAATCAACAGAACTTAGAGACTGACTGGATGATCGTGTGGGAGTGGGAGTGATGGCCCAGTTTGCACTGAGTTACGGCTCTGTTGAGTATCCAGCCTGGCCATCTTTCATGACCACATGGCCCACATTGGCTATGCTATAGCATTCACCCGCAAGCCAGTTCAGTAAACACTTGCTAACTTGAACTCGATTCAGCCTATAGCACACCATCAATTGTTACTTAGACTTCAAAGTTAAAAGAGGACAATGGCCTGTTTACCCAGCTCCTCTCCTTGGAGACAAGACAATAGGGATTGCAAAATTAAAAATCAGAGAGGAAGTTTATTAAAACTGACGACGGAAGCTGCCTCTGCTCCAGCTTGACTGGCCCCGGTGAGCTCATGGGCTGATTTCATAACCAAGGGGCAAGCAGGCCTTACAACAAACACTTCGCGTGTGCAAAACATCGAAAAACATTTTACTCCGGATAATCAGCAGTGATTTACTTCCAAGCTGGAGAAAAGATGAGTAATTAACTCTTCAGGAAGATGAATTTATGGAGAAAAACAAAGCAATCAGGGGGCCAATTTCTCTCCACCTGAAAAATAAAGTCTTCCAAAGGACATGAGATAAATGGCTGTGAAGGAAATTTAAACTGATTTAATGTCCATGTTTAGCATAAATAGCATCATCGATTAGCATCACTTCTATGCCTCAGCATGTGAGCCAAAGACCCAAGGAAGCTGATGGCAGGTTTACACACAAGGAATTTCATGTCTTGGGTTGCTGCTGAAACCAAAGATAAACCAACTTGAATTTGACTGATGGTAATTACAACACAGATGTTTGAGCCACAGCTTAATATTAAGTTGAAATGTGCTCTATCCAGAGTACTTTGGAGTTGAGTCCAGTCATTTTTTTTTTTTAATCAGTGTCTAAGGTCAAGTTCATCCAAAACAGCTAGAGCAGGGATGTCCAACCTTTTGGCTTCCCTGGGCCACATTGGAAGAAAAATTGTCTTCGGCTACACACACAATACACTACCACTAACGAGAACTGATGAGCTAAATAAAAAAGGTTGCAAAAAGATCTCTTTTAAGAATTTGTGTGTGTGTGGGGGGGCAGCCAGGATGGCTTAGCAGGTTAAGTGCTCGCTTTACAGCCCCAGGGACTGAGGATCGAATCCCTGCCCTGGCCTGTGTGGACCCATATGCTGAACTGGGGTGTGCTTCCCATGCAGGAAGCCCCCGCCCACCTGTGTGGAACAAAACCATGTTGAAGAACTAATGACATACAACTATGGAGACTGCTCTGGGCCCTCCCAATTCTCTCTGTCTGTTTCTGCCTCTGTCTCTCTCTGTCTCTGTCAAAAACAATAAAATAAATCTTAAAAAAAGAAAGAATTTGTGTTGGACCTCATTCAGAGTCATCCTGGGTGGCAGGTTGGACATGCCAGAGCTAGAGTCACCTGAAACCAAATGTTTCATTGGAACCCAGCTTCCCCTGCATGGTACATTCCAATTCTTCCTTCTACAAACAAACTGCTGAAAAGTGGGTGTGGGTCAAACCAACCTTGTCCCCAAAGTGCTGGGTGGCCACTGGCGAGTGACATCAAGAAGTGCTTTCTGATACTGAGGTGAAGTGTCTGCCACTTCTGAGTGCACTGTCTAAAATGCAGTCATGGACGGTGGTGGGATTAGGACATTTCAGCATGAATAAGAACTCTTTGGCAGCTGATTAAGAAAGCAGACTCCGAGATCGAAGGAGTGTCCACATCAGTAGGTCTGTGATAAAGCCTGGGAATCTGACTTTTCAACCCGGATCTAGGTCATTCTGTCCTTGGTGGTCTAAGGACCACATTTTGAGACGTACCTAAAGGATCATACTTGTAGCTCCCTCAGGATTACATACAGCATGAGAAAAGATGCAAATCTTTCTTCCTGGGTTACTTACGTAACCAGTGGCAATTGCCAGCAGATCTAAATGAGTTTAATCAGCTATTAGAGCCTTAATTAAATTCCTCTCAGTTGAAATTTCAGAATTGCCTAATTGTTGCACAGTTCGCATTGGGGCAGTTGATTTTTTTCTCCGGTAATAACTGCTCTCAGAATAATCTAATATCTTTACAGATAACAGCGTCAGCTGTCTTAGAACCCAGCACTGATCTGGTAATTCGAGGAGATGTATTTTGATCGTCATTATCTCCACAAACAACCCACATATTTGCTTTTCTTCTCCTCTTGATATTCAGCCAACAGAAGAGCTCCAAGCTTGTTCAACCTCTGACTTCAAAGTGAAAGTCTCCGGAACAACGAGCCACCACTTCCTCTTCAGAAGTTCCTTTGTGATCTTCAGCCCTCCAGAGCGCCTCCCCTCCCAGGCCCCCAGGGGCGGACAGAAGTTCTATTTCTTTGGTTTTCTTTTCATTCTTTGTGCGCTCCCCTGGTAATTAGCTAAACAGTTAATAGTGTTTTCTTTTTCTTCTTTGGTTCCACGTTGGACTGATAGAACATGAGAGGCTTGAAAGAATCAGCAGAACATAAAAAGGAGCTCTCTCTTAATTACTAACTAATTGTTTGAACATGCTCTTGGGAGCCTTTCATTGTGCAACTTCTGTATCAGTCAATCTTCCACAGGCTGGAATAATGGTGATTAAATAATGAGTGAGTCTAATAACTGGCATTTCTTAAAGGCCTGTGATCACCTCAACACACGTTATGTCATTTCACCCTCACAACCCCGTAAGGAACAAAGCCATTATAACCTTTACTTTACTGATTGGGAAACAGGCTGCTTAAGTAACTTGCCCACGAGCCAACAGTGAGAGCACGTGCCGTGGGAGCTCAGGTCACCTGACTTCAGAGCCTGGTGCCACTACCACTCCGTGACCTTCCCAAGGTGGCCATCAGATGTGCTTTGGGAAATATTAAGGCAAACAGGGGCAGTGGGCTTTGATGAGGGGATATCCCATGAGTCAATTGGAAGAACCCAGCTGCAGAAAGAGTGATGTCCTGAGGAGCTGGGACACCTGAGGTCAGCGTCCCAGCATGTATTGCCTTTCCTCCTTGGAAAGGGGCAAACATCTTTTCCTGTGATGTGCGACCAGAGGTGGTGGTTTTGCATGTTTCTTTCATGTAAGCCAGTTTCATTTCCTCAGTTTACCTGAGAATTGAGTCATCTGAGGACCTTGGATTCCAGCATGAAAATGCTCCTCCAGTGAGCCCTGGCTGGCTGGAGGTTGCATTCCCCTGCTACTCATGCTGACATCCAAAAGACGATCAGAAAATCAGATCAGGGAGAAAAAAAAATTCACTGCTCAAATGTGAACTGAGTGACAATTAGGTAATTTGGGGATTTCAACCAAGAGGAATATAATTAAGGCTCTAACAGCTGATTAGCCTTTTTCTTCGCCTTGTGGTCATCTCCGTTCCTTACATAAGGGGTCTTAGAATGGAGGATTCCATTATCTCTTTGTATCATGTTGTACTTGAAATGCTGACGGCCAAGACGACACAACTCTATTTACACTGCTACATCTGTTATTATCAAAACTCAAATATAAACTTGGTTGAACTCCTCAAAAGGCTGCCGCCTTGGAAAACAAAACAAAACAAAACAAAGAAACCAGAATGCATATAGGTCTGCAAAATCAGTGCAGGAGGAGATGTAAAACAAGCGGACAATCACAGAAACTGAAATGGGGTGGTGGATGCTGGGGCGAGGGGTAATAAGCACATAATATTGCGCCAGAACTTGACCTAAGGTCCGTCCTCTTTCACAATCCTCGTGCTAACCAGTATTATTATTTTTAACACCCTCACAAAGGCAATTTAGAAATACTGTAAAGGTTTCTCTTTGACCTTCTAATGTACTTTTTCTGGGTAAATTTCAAAGACCAGTGTCGTTTCCACTTGTAAGATAAATGAAATGCCATTTGCAACCTGGCAGAGCAAATAGCTCTTTTTGAGAGTATTTACGAATGATACTTAGCAGCTCTCGTTCTCTCTCGGCAAAGTTGCCAGTAAGAGTTAGGATGTAGTCGAGAGAAGACTACCCCGATGCTAGGCTGACAGCTGAGAAGGTCTTTCATTTTTTGGGATTATCAAGTCATTCTTACTAGCCTGAAAATCACAACAAGGCTGAGCATGAATACAGATATGACTTCTCCTCTTACTCTTGGGCAATTGTTTTGTTTTTTTTTTTACATAAAAACGTTGAAAAGTGGCAACAATTTTGGGCTGCATGTGTAACAGTTCATAAAAGGAGATAAGTTCTAGGTAATTAAGTTGCAGACTAAGGAAACAGGAGACTTCAATGCATCAAACCTGACTCGAGGGATGACAGGCCAAAAGCTGATGGATTTCCTCACTAGGCATTATGTAAAACAGCCAATTCCATTTGGATCTTGGCCCTGAGCATTCAAAGTTAACCTCATTGGCAGTGTCTGCAGAGTTTTAAAATAAGGTTATAAGACCCGGAGGTATCGATCAGCTACAAAGCATTTCATCCCCTCACCGTGCAAAGTTATTGGGCTGTAAAAGTTGAAGTGTTTAGAACGTGGTGTCAGGTCTCTGCCGAGCATTTGGTTTTTTCGTATCTGGGGCAAAACAATAAATTTAAATCATTGAGATGAACTTGCTAATGAAAGGTTGAGCCAGAGGTTGGTGCCTGGGGCCCCGCTGGTCATTATGAAGATGCTAACCAAAGCCCCGTGCCTGGGTGAAATCCATTGCTATAATGGAGTACACACTGATCAGAATTTCAATCCTCTGTAGATCAGATGGTATTTTGACAATCGTTTTTCTTTGCTCAGCTCTGGCATCAAATTACTTTGCTCCAGGCTTGTCTGAGCCCTAAAGTATTCCAGCGAGAGGATTCTTTGAAATATTAAAGCCAACAGAAGATTTAATGGTGAGGAAACTGTAATAAGCTTAACCACAGTTTTGCCCACTGTTAGGAACATGATTAGCAGGTGGTGAGGGAGACAAGGATCCCTTTGGGATGAGTCAGATGAGACTTGCTATTAAAAAAAAAAAAAAAGCCTAAGTAACCCTCTACTGTCGGTCCGAATTCTTCCAAACTGATTATCCTTATCTTGGACACTAACAATTCCAGAGTCCTGTAGAGGTACTGGGAAGAAATGACTATCTTGGTGACCAACTAGGCAGATTCTCAACATTGCTTTTTCTGCTGAATTATACTGTCAAATTCAGTAGAGTAAATGAACCCCAGAACTGGAGTCAGAAGACCCAAGTTCAAGTTCAACTGTGATGCTTATGAGCTATGTCACCTTAGATAAATAAAAAATTTTCAGGTTCAACCAAATTATTGCCTAAACTAGAATCCCAAGATTCCCGATTACTCTGTCACAACCAATAAATGAAGCTACTCTCTCGGTATTTGGTGAGTTAGGCTGGATAGACTGACCTGTCCTGTTTTAAATGGCATCAGTAGACTGACCATATATATGTACCTTTTGAAATGGGACAGTACTGTCATTTCCTGTTCCATTTAAAAGGGGACAGCTGGTCAGTCTAGGGTTAGATGACACTGATTCATTCAACAAATGTTTATTGAGCACCTACTATGTGCCATAAACTCTTCTAGCACTGGTGATGCAGAAGCAAATACACTAACCCGGGGTGGGGTCAGCAAAGTTCAGCCCAAGAGCCAACTGTTTTTGCATAGCCCATGAACTAAGAATGAATTTCATAGTTTTTAAATGGCTGAAAAAAATACTTTGTGACATGAAAAAATTATATGGGATTTGAATTTCAATGTTTACA
This sequence comes from Craseonycteris thonglongyai, assembly GCA_004027555.1. Taxonomy (NCBI): domain Eukaryota; kingdom Metazoa; phylum Chordata; class Mammalia; order Chiroptera; family Craseonycteridae; genus Craseonycteris; species Craseonycteris thonglongyai. The sequence continues at coordinate 61,954 of PVKE010003569.1, forward strand.
AATAAAGCTTGTTCGGAATACAGCCATACTCATTTCTTTATATGTTATTTATGGTTGCTTTTATGATAAAACAGCAAAATTGAGTACTTGCCATACACACAGTAGGGCCGACACATATACAAAAATATTTACCAGCTGCCCTTTCCATAAAAGGTTTGCTAACCCCTGATCTAAGCTTTTATCTATAAGGGACCCAGCCATCAGTAGGAAAAATAAAATAAAATGCCCTTGGAATTATTTATAAAATAAGACAGAAAAAGGCAAGTGGCAAAGGAGGTAAGGCGAATTAAATGCAGAGGGCGTCAGAAGTGAGAGGGAAAAAATTATCAAAGGGGTGGCAATTGAGGGGAGTTGTGAAGTAGGCAAAGGAGTTGGAAAATCAGAGGACAGAAGGGATTTACCACTAGGTTGGATGAACAGTGTGGACCAGCTTATGGGACATGTTTGTGGACTAGGTCGTTGCCCAAACTGGATGAAACACACAATATACAAAGGGAATGAGAGTGAAAGAGAAATAAAGGACACACTGGTGTATGATCACTAGCCCTTAAATGTTAGGCTGAAATCCCTATGTGCACATTTGAATTTCTACTAGCAATTGGCCTTGGGGTTCCTTGATGATTTACTCAACACCTGAGGATAATATTAGTGATTTCACCCTTTTAGGGTTGATAGTTATCATCTCCCACATCTTTTGGAATTGACCTGTTTTCCAATAACTGTATCATCTGTTGTGTGTGTTTTTTAAAAATAAGTACAGGGTCTGGTAAAAATAACAGCCCTCCCCCCACCCTTTTTATGAGCTGGTAATCTATACCAAACCTCTTACTATAAAATCCTAAGCATGTAATTCTGTAACATAACAATATCACACTCAAGCACACAATACAGCATTTTAGGTGAAATGTTTAAATTGCTGTCCATCTCATGCGAAACAAAGCAAGTCTTATGATGTTCGGGCACTACTCCTGCTGGACCCAGTACGCTCATACTTGTCAGACTATTTAGATAAAATTAGAGGTCAGTTGGTTGACTTTTCTAATCAGTGACCCCCTCCAGACCACTCTAGCCATCCATTCCTGCTGAGGGGAAACTCACTTAGAACTGCTTGATTTTAGCGATTCTAAATTCAGATCATCCATAGAGCTCCCACTCAGCTCTTCTGACGTCTCCTCTCCAATGTCATTTTGGCCTTTGGTCCCTGTGCTGCTCTGATTCATCCCTACCAACCCACTCACTCATGTCTCCAGGACTTCCCTGTTCTGACCTAGACCTCTTCATCTGTCACCTCACTGGAGTTTTTGCCTTACCCATAATCCACCTGTCATACCCATCAGGCTCCGCTACACCCCGCCCCTCTAACTCTGAGTCAATCCAACCACTTTCTCACCTGCAAACCACCAGGACAGGCAGAGAACATCACACAACCATGGAGATGAATATCACTTCAAGTGTAAGGACTCTCTCTGGCCGGAAATCCTTCTCGCGTTTCCTGATTGGCTACCTCCCATTCCCCAGAAGCTATTTCAAACCTTCACACCTGCCCACAAGACTGTAGTTCTGCCAGCTCCATCCTCACTCCCAGCTGATGAATCTCTCTTATTTCAGAGTCTATGGACAACCCACACACCCAACAAACTTACCTACCTCTGCACACGTCTTCCTTCTCTTCGACTTCCATAACGAAAGGCATCTCTCCTCTAGTCCCATTATTTGTGCCCTGGACAGTCTTCTTCCGCACCAACCTCTCTTCTAAAACTGACCTTACCAAGAATAGCAGTTGCCTTCTCATCACTAAGTCTAACAGGTGCAGCACAGTTGACATTGAGGCCACGTCCACTTTCCTTGAGCCTCCCAGCCCTAGACTGTCATGGTCCCGTCCTTTGCAGGCTATTTCCCACCTCTTTATATCTCCAGCTCTGTGTGACTGCAAGCTCCTCTTTCTCTACACACATTAGACATGTCCTTCCCCTCCGTCTTGCCCACTCTTCATTTATCTCCACGTTGACGGCCCTCATACCTGATTGTCTTTAACCACCTCCTCTCTACTGTCTTCAAGAAACCTCAAACTCAACAGGATGAGAGTAGAACTCACCATTTTACCTTCAACTGTTAATGTATATTTTCTCTTCCATGTACCAAATACAAGTTCTTGAGTTCCCAACCCTAGAAATATTCCATTCATTTCTCTCCCTCCAGTCCATGTATATTAAATCATTCACCAAGGCTTGTCGGTTCTAATATTCCTTAAAGATTTATTTTATTGTTTTTGACAGAGAGACAGAGACAGAGAGAAGGGGAGGGCCCAGAGCAGTCTCCATAGTTGTACATCAGTTTTTGACATGGTTTCGTTCCACACAGGTGGGCGAGGGCCGCACAGGGCAGGAACTGGGCTGGGGGCCTCCTGCATTGGAAGCATGCCCCCTTGAGCCAGGAACCAAACAGAGAAGGGAGGGGGGAGTCGAGAACCAAAGTGGGGGCCTCCTGGATGAGAAGCACACCCCAGCTCAGCATATAGGTGTGGCATGGATGGGGCCGGGATTCGATCCTTGGTCCCCAGAGCTGCAAAGAGAGTGCTTAACCCACTGAGCCGTCCCAGCTTCCCCTAATTCTACTATTTTACTACTTTCTCTTTCACTTCTTTCCTAGCTAGTGACAACCACATTAGTCCCTGGTTTCTGCAACAGCTCCTGACTAGTGTCCCTGCCCCAGATAGTGTTCCTCTCAGCCCATACTCTAAATATCTCTGCATATGTGATCATTCCACTGTCCCCAGAAAGCCTTCTGATGGTTTCTCACTGCACTTGGAATCAAATGAAAATGCCTGCCCATGGTCTAAGTGACCCAGCCCATTCTCTGGCCTCCCTAGCTTTCTGCATTCTTGCTAACCCCATTTTTGACAAGCAGCTCCTGATTCCACCCTTGCCCCTCCCACATGGGCTTAAGAGTCCCACAGAACAAATAACGGGCTTCCAAATACATTGCACTCCTCTCAGGGCCAGGTTATAACACACACTACTCACCCTGCACAGAAAACCCTTTCTTCTGCATTGCACCCTTCTACTTGACCTTCAGAACTCTACGTAGAGGACAACTCTTCTGGGAAGCAGACCCTGACCCCATAAACCAGCCAGGTGACCTCCTCTTTGCTAAGCTCATCAAGTATTATAAATACCCTTTTGCTGGCCTGTCTGCCCTAGCTGACTCACTGAGAGGGGGGGCCTTTGAACTCCTTATTCCCAACCAAGGCCTCTTACATAGCAGGTGCATGTATGTTTATTAAGTAAACAACTAAATAAAAGATGTACCAACATGACCACTGTAACCACAATCTTCCTATAATCATTTATTTGGTCTCTTCTGGTAATAGGTACTAACCATGAGGTGTACCTGAGTCTATCAGCTCTCCTGTGTGACCCTGGCTTAAATTTGGTAAAGGTTACTTCCTGGGCTTTAGTTTCCTCCTCTATAAAATGGATATAACAGGGGTAATCATATCATATGATTATTGTAAGAATAAAATAATGCTTATAAAGAACTTATTCCATTTGCCACATGGTTGCTGCTCAATCAATCATTAGGTGTTTTATTATATACAAGGCTCTTGTGAGGATTACGTTAATTTATTTGTGTGAGCACCATCCCCTGCCCCTGGCCTATAGGTATTCAGTTAAGGTTAGTTCCATCACATATACAATGTGCTTGCCCTCAGGAGGTTCAAGTTAACCTCTGGATGTAGGACACTGGCTGTAATTCCAGAACAGGAGAGAGCAAGGCATTGATTTCGTTAAAACTCTATGCCCAGGGCATATATATCAAAATAATTTTCTTAGGAAATGCACTGGCAATTTTCTCCCTAAGGGGAGACAAATCAGTTCTTCACTTATTGCTCTCTACTGTAGATAGAACTGATATTGCCTATTATTATAATTCTGTGCAGAGAAGGAGGTCCTGCCAAGAGCAGCCTGGCATTACTTTAGCCCTGTCAATAAATTCAAAGGCCTGATAATTATTTTTAATTCCGTTTGCTGGTTTGAGGTTCTGCACAATTAATGCCTACCATTAATTTCATAAATTTAAATGTAACCCAAGCTTTCTTGGATCCTTATGCCAAAAAGTATGACCTCATGAATATACTTGTAGGGCTCAACTGGCTAAGAACCGTGTTGGGTAGGAAAAAAAGAAAAAAAAATAGAAAAAGTAAATTTCAGATAACAGACACAGTTGGAAGAAGCATCCTGGGTAATAATATAAAATCCCCAGAGTTTACACAGCCCTTTATGGTTACAAGTTGCTGTTTATTGTCTCATTTCATTTGACCTTCATGGCAGAGAGTCACATAGAGGTGAGGGAGATATTCTTACAGTTTTTTTAGAGCAGTAGACTAATGTTCATTCAAGTAAGTTGAAAAGTACAGTAAATATGGGAAAGAACTAGAGGCAGTTTTCTGACTGCTGGCCCAGGACTTGCTAAATGGGCATGTGTCTCAGTGTCACCTCCTTGTGTGGCACTCAAACAGAAAACAAAGGGAAAATGATTCTTGAGTATATTCATCTTTAAACTTTGAGCCTAACTCCTGTGAGAAAAGAGAATGCCAGCAGTAGACTTCAAGAAATCTACTCAAAATTCAAACACACACACACACACACACACATACACACACACACACAAAACTACCCTAATAATTATCACTTAAAAATCTGTATTGCACTTTGTATAAAAGTTCCCATTTAGTAAGCACTATTCTGTACCACACCTTATGCTAGACGCTTTACATAGGAGTACATTATTTATAATCCCCACAATGAAGTGGGGTGGGTGACCATGTTTCAATTAATTCACTTCTCTGAGCCTCAATTTTTCTCATCTGTAAAATAAAAATAATGATTGCATCCACTTACTTAGGGCTTAGGTGAACTAAACATGTGGTAATGTATGTAATATGTTGGCTCAGGGCCTATGACAGAACCATAGCTCAGAAGTTAGGCTTTTTGTTTTCACTATTTGGAACTGGAATTACACAGGGAAAACAAACCCCATGCTTTTCCCACTTGAATCCCCTATGCTGGGTGATGTCAACTGTATTGTGGAATTTGACTGAGGAACATAATAGAACTTAATGGTCAAAGCGTGGGTTTCAGAATTAGACAAATAGGGGTTCTGCATCCAGCTCAGATTCTTGGAAATGAACTCGTGCTCTGTATTATTTAGTTTTCTCATGTACAAAATGGGGATAATAACAGTACTGATCACCTGAGGTTTTTGAATTAAGAGAGATCGTGTAGCTAAAGCTCTCTCTGACCCACAGGAGGCACTTAGTAAATGGTAGCATTAATATCTTCACAGAAACCTCAGTTTACTGATGGAAACACTGATTATCTGAGAAATACAAAGAATGACAACTTTTCAAAGCTGACTTGGGTCCCAGAACTAAGAATTATCCACGGCCAAAGTCAAATCTCAATCCCTTTCTCCCCAAAATGTTTCAGCTATTGACCGCTACTTGGGAGCTGACCATGGTGCTGATGTCTCTGGTGGCACAGCCATGCCTGTATCTTTTGACATTGATTTGGGATTTGGAGCTCTGGGTCAGACACATCCTTGTCTCCAACCTCTGCCCTGATTAATTTATAATATAACTTGATGGGTATCCCGTGTTTTTGAATCCTCATACATTTTCAAAGAGATAACAATTCCTGAATGCAAAACTGTGGGTGCTGTTTTGGTAATAAGACTCAAATCTTGTGTGGATTCAAGTGACTTACTTGAATGTTATCTGTGAAGAGAGATATGTACAGTTCTCGCTGGGAAACTTTGAACAAGTAAGTCTCCTATCCCATCTGAATTTCAATGTCCTATCCCTTTAAAAGGGGGTTAATGTTCCTGCTTTCCCTACACAAAGGGTGTTTGTCAGGGGTGATTGTCAGGATCCAATATTCAAACCTGATTCTTGCCCTCCTTTGCTGCCTTATATAAGAGGGCTGTCCAGAAAGTATCCAGCCACATAATATGATAAATAGAGGCATTTATGGCTAGATTTTTTCTGGGCAGCACACATATGTCTCCTATTTTCTTCAAACATGCTTTAATTCAGAAAGAAAAAATTTACTATCAGCTATAATCTCCTGGTGCACATAGAAGTCAGCACTGTGGGAGACAATATGAAGAATCAAGATTCTCCCAACTCAGATGGATGGTCTGTTTCAAACTTTAAAGTTGAACACAATGTGAGAGAAAAACCATTGCTTTCTCCAAGTCAACCTAAGGCTTCCTTGAAGGGAATAAGAGTTGATTCTCTTATCTTTTCTCAACTTCAGATTTTTTCCTCATATGCATTTCCAATAGATGCTTTATTTGCACATTCAGAGAAATCAAGATGGCTCAGTCCCTACCTCCTTCCTTTTCAAACAGGTCCATTCAGTCGTTCTAATTTGCAAAATTATAACTCAAATGGAAGGAAAATGAGCTCCAAGAGTTCTATAGATGTGATTGAGATGAGTTTTAAAACACATTTTCAAGAGACAGTGGCTACAGATAACAAACCATATGGTGGAGTAATAAAGAACGAGCAGGAAGCTTACTGCAGGAGTTGGGGATGATTTACATCTTCAGGTTCGTGGAGGAATGCTGACTGGCTTTGCACAAAGATGCAAGAGACTGATTATGTGGCAGATTTGCGGGCTGCACAGTGGGATGCACTGAGCTAAGCTCAGGAGGAGGCACCTGGTTCAGAGGGGAAGCTTGTAGCTATAATAGCCTTTCTTGCAAACACCAGGATCGTGTCCCCATGCAGGGATGGGGGGCTCCCAATGCAGGTTTTCATAATTAAGGCAATGACAGCCTTCAGTTCCAGTATACAAGAACCCCCACCTCTACCATATGTTGTCATTGAAATAAAATGGACTTTAGTGTCTGGCAGACCTGAGCTGGAATACAGACATTGTCATTTGCTCTGTAACCTTGGGAAAGTCACCAATCCTCTCAGAGCCTGTTTCTTTATATATAAACTGGGGGGAGGGGAGATAGTACTTATGCTATTAAAAATGGATCTTTTTACATATAGGGTCTGTTAAAAAGGGATCAAAATAACAAATATACAACCCTGAGGCTATAACCAGGACACAGTAATTGTTGTTTTTATTATTTCATTAAACATGAGTAATTGTCTCAAGGTATCAGGGAGCCAATTCCTTCACTTTCAGATCCAGAAAGAACAGTAAGTCTTCCATGGCTTGGAGATCAGCACTGGGAATATTCAATCCCTCTCTTTCTCTGCTGCTCCCTCTGGCCCAGCCCATTTCTGGTCCCAGTGCCAAGAAAAACAGAGTAGTGGGGAGCGCAGCTTCTGCTGCCAATAGCACAGTTGAGAAAACCAAAATGCAGCTCCAGAAGGCAGCCTGACACAGCCACTTGTAGCCAGAAGCAGATTGCCGGGGTAGAGCGCTTCACTGTTCTGTCTCTTTCCCTACAGACAAATGTCATTCCTGTCTGTGCCGTCAGGCTGCAAATAGGAAATAATAGAACCTGACAGAGACAATGCTAAGAAAGTAGGGAGCAGCAGGTCCAGACAACAAACCACTGAGATCTGAGAGTGGTAGGTGGGGTGGGAAGCAATCCAGCTGCTGCTAATCAGATGAATTGCGAAGCACAGAAACATAGTGAAAGGCCTCAAATGTTTGTGATTCTTGTCCCTTTCCTGAGATTCAGGCTGCGTAGGTGTTCCTTGGTGCCCCAGGCTTAACTCTACCATGAGTACTCATCTTACCATGTTGTAATTGGAAGTTCATTCCTCATTCCTCTGTCTCTCTTACTAGACTGTGAGCTTCCTAAGGGCAAGGGCAGTGTATGATTCCTCTCTGCTTCACCCATCCCCACCACAGGTCTAGTGCAGAGCAGGTAACCAGTGAATATTTGGTAAATGGGTTAGTAGTGGGTGAATGGGTGGGTTCAAGAGTTGATGACTAGATTGTGAATGAAAGACAGTTGGTAGATGGATTGAAGAGTGGAAAAATGGATGGATGGATGGATGGATGGATGGATGGATAAATGAACGGATGAATATATAGATGGATGGGTGGATGGGTGGGTGGATGGATGAATGGGTAGGTGGATGGGTGGATGGATGGATGGGTGGGTGGGTGGGTGGGTGGATGGATGGATGGATGGATAGATAGTTTTTAGTAGATGATTGGTTATTGGATGACTAGCTAGGTGGCTGGGTGGACAAATGGACAGACAAACCATTCAATCACATCAGACATTCATAGCTGGTAGTTATTTAATCCTAAAGAGTAAAATTTGAGTTTATTTAAAGGGGTAGGTATTATCATTTCTCTCTTCTACTCAACTTCCAAGGCAGTATTCTATACAAGAATTTCTAGGTCCTTTATGAAAATTTCCATCATTCATATCTGAGGTACTGTGAGATAATTACTCATATTTAATAGAAACTGTATAAGGCAGTGGAATAAGAACCAGACTTGGAGACTCACAGATCTAAGTTTAAATCTTTTCTCAGCTATTGATAAAAAAAAATATATATACATTATATATATATATATATATATATATATATATATATATGAATAGCTCCAACTTTTCCCTACTCAAAAATCAGAGACTACCACCTGCTTCACAAGGTTATCATGCAGCTAAAGTGAAATAATAAATATGAAAGCCAATATGGTAAGGTTTGGCATTTAATGGGTGCTTAGCAAACTTAAACTTACTATTTATTTATACTATATTCAGAGGATCACTAAAGTCAATCCCTTTACTCATTTTCAAACTTATTTTATAAATACCATGTCTTGTCCCTAAATGAAAGCTCAAGTAGAACACCAATACAGCAATCAGATAAAGCTTTAGCATATCTGGTTAAAGTTGGATCCTCTGTTGGTAACCCCTATCCTGTGGCACTCTGGAAGATTCTAGAGTTCCAGGGAACATAGTCAGAAAAAGACTTTCTTCTGTATAACACACTGAAGCGTCTGTGTTCTGCAGTTCTGGGCCTAAAGCCCACTATTCTCATCTTTTCTCTCTCCTCCCTCTCGCCCTCTGTCTCACTCTACCTCCCTCCTTCCTTCCCTCCATCTCTCCTGTTCTCCCTCTCCCCACCCCTCTCTCTCCCACTCTTCCTCCTCTGTCAGGGAAGCTCAGGGTTTTTCATTTACCTACGATGCAGATGAGTAGGTGACCCTGTCAGAAAAATAAAAATGGTACTCATCTGTCTGTTCAGGAGTTTCTAGAAATACTTCTGAGAGGCTCTTTGAATAATTTCCTCATCTGAAATCATTTACATAATCTATTCCCTC
>PVKE010003570.1:7491-28921 GCA_004027555.1 Craseonycteris thonglongyai
GAGAGAAACAGAGACAGAGAGAGACAGAGAGAAGGGGGAGGGCCCAGAGCAGTCTCCATAGTTGACATTAGTTTTCCATATAGTTTCACTCCACAGGTGGGCACAGGGCTGCGCAGGGCAGGAACTGGGCCGGGAGCCTCCCACATAGGTCCCGGCAAGAACTGAACTGGGGGCACACCCCAGCTCAGCATGTGGGTCCACACGGGCCGGGGCCGGGATTCGATCCTCGGTCTCCGGGGCTTCAAAGCGAGCGCTTAACCCGCTGAGCCCTCCCGGCTTCCCCTAGTTTGTTTTTAAAGAAAGAGAAATACCACCCAACTGCGGAAGAGTGGACGCAACAAAGCCACGTTTCGAGGCTGGGTTTGGAAAGCGCTCTCCCGCCGTCGGGCGAGGGTTTGGAATGCAGCGCCCTGCAAGCCCGTCCCGGCCCTTGTCAGCGGCTCCTCGGATTGCGGGTCCCACGGTCGCTATGTCCACGGGTCTCCTCGCCCCTGAGGTTAACCGAGCCCCGGAACTGCCCCTGTGCTGGCGGCCTCGGTGCCCACCTCTGCCGCGCTGCATCCGGGCCGTGAGACTTCCTGGGTCCGTTGGGAGGAACGCGGGTCTTGGAGGAACTCTAGGATGTACGCGGCCCACCTGCTTTGGGGTGCACCCTGCTCAGGGCTCTGTTAGGACGAGAGACCAGCCGAAGCTGGGAGAAGTGCAGTCCGTGGTGTCGCGTAGAGGGCACGAGGAAGGGAGGAGAAGGGTGCCCACCGGGGACGGGAAGGCACTTGGCTAATCTCCGGTCGTCACACCCCTTGCACGTGGGAGGGCCCGAGGGGGCAGTAAGGGGGGTTTTCACGGGCCCAGAAGCTTGTCGCGTCTCCCGTACAACTTCGGTGCTGCTGTCCGCCTCCGTATCGCCGGCCTCAGGGCCCAGTGTCAGGATGGGGGTCCTCACCTCCACGCCAGGGCCACCGAGTGCAGAGATGAAGTGACTCCGGCTTCCGTTCCCCCGTCCATTGGAAGGAGACGTCGTGTGATGACTGCGTCACGCCTGCGTCTGAAATGGACTGTGACAGGCACACGGTGGCCTCGGTGGTCCACAGCGCACCGCACACGGGCACCGTTGCTCCGTGAGCCTTTACGGAGCTCTGTCTGGGCATCGAGTCAGACCAGGGCCACCCCCGGCCCCCAAGTTCACGACCAGCGGGAGGGTTTCTGGGAGAGCTCGCCTTGAAGCGGTGCCCCCAGCCTCAGCCATGGGCTGCGTCTCCGTACGCCGGACCCTGCGGGACAATGACAGCCCAGGGGACGAAGTCTCTTGTCGGCTGGATGCGGCACTGAGGGGCCTCCGGTCACCGAGCTGGGTCTCTGTGTTAGTGAGACTTGGAGTTTCCATGCAAAGGTGCCCGTTGGCTGTGACATCCGCTGTTACGCAGTCACAGAGCGTGGGTGACAGGCCTTCACGCGTCCCCCGTGGGGACTCTTCTTGGGCTCTAACTGCGTCACAGAGAACGGGAGCAGGCTGCTGCCCGGGGAAGGAGACGCATCATGGCTCAGCTGTGTTGGCACAGAGCGGGCGGGGGACAGACACGTCGGGGGCTGGTGTTCTCAGACACGAGGAGCTGTCTCAGACCAGCCACTTGGCTGAAAAGAGTCCGCAGGACTCCGAGTCCGGGTGTCCTCGGTCTCCCTCCCTTTTCCTAAGTGCGAAGGCGCAGCTGAATCCTTGATATTCCGCGATGGCATTTGCTGGCGTTCCTGGAAGCCACGTGGAATGCCAAGAACTGCACGTCTTGCTTTCGCGCCCAAACGGATCTTGGCGCTCTATCTGTCTGTTTTTTCAGCCGGTTATTTTTAACAGGCCCCTTACCCAGACACCACCCCATTTCCTGTAGGTCCTGGTCCGCGAGCCCCTCCCCAGATTGTTAACGTAGCAGGCGGATAGCAGGGCTTTTTCTGGGGGAGAAGCCCTTCAGGATTGCGTCTTGGCACTCTTTAGGGCCAGAAAAGACTCGGGAGAAAGGATTCAACACAGAGGATCTTGCGAAGACACCAGAAGGTCTGATACGTAAAGAAAAACAAAACTGTCTACAAGTTCCGCTGGCTGCAAAGGCTGACGTGCGGATCCAGGAGGAGTTGGGGCTGGGCAAAGAGGACCTTGCCCGTGGAATTCTGACCGAGCTGCGGGCAGGCGGCAGGGGGTGAAGCTATGACCTGCAGCCCGCTGTCCTTAGCGTCCGTGTAAGGCAGACGTCCAGCAGCCGGCGCCTTCGAAGGGGCGTAAAAATCCTCGAAAGCTTGATGGATGTGGATGTCACATCTACATATTTTCCCAGGGTCACCGGTGGGAGCTATAAAAGCATTTCCTAACTAGGAACAGGGTTATTTCTGTTGACTAACGGAACCAGACCTGGTCCAGGGACACCTGCTACCCCCTGTCCCCACAAGGCGCCTGTTTACACAGAGGTACTGTTGGGGGTTTCAAGCCTTTCTTTAAAAAAAAAAAAGATTAATTTTATTGTTTCTGACAGGGACAGAGAGAAACAGAGACAGAGAGAAGGGGGAGGGCCCAGAGCAGTCTCCATAGTTGCACATTATTGGTTTTTCTACATATTTTCATTCCACAGGTGGGAGTGGGGGTGCACAGGACAGGAACTGGGCCGGGGTCTCACCGGTGAGAACAGAACTGGGGGCACTCCCCAGTTCAGCATATGGGTCTGCATGGGCCGGGGCTGGGATTCGATCCTCGGGTCCCCGGGGCTGCAAAGTGAGCGCTTAACCCACTGAGCCATCCCGGCTTCCCCTATTTTATTTTTTTTAAGATTTATTTTATTGTGTTTTGACAGAGAAAGACAGAGAGCAGGGGGAGGGCCCAGAGCAGTCTCCATAGTTGCACGTCATCAGTCTTTGACATGGTTTCGTTCCACACAGGTGGGCGGGGGCCCCGCAGGGCGGAAACCGGGCTGGGGGCCTCCCGCATGGGAAGCTCACCCCAGCTCAGCACATGGGTCCACAGGGGCCGGGGCCTGGATTCGATCCTCGGTCCCTGGGTCTCCAAAGTGAACGCTTAACCCACTGAGCCATCCCGGCTTCCCCTCAAGCCTTTCTGTCATGTCAGCAAGGAGGATGTGCTGTTTGGCGCCTTCTTGCAACCTTTCTGCATGTTGAGAACTCTCTTTCTGTGGGTCATTGGCATCAGGAGGACGGAAGCCCCCGCCCCCGCCCCAGGAGGAGGAAACGCGCCCACCAGTGGCTGCTCAGCGCCTCCCAGGCCCGGCCTAGTGTCCCTGGGAAGCACCCGGCAGCCCTGGCTGCTGCTGTCAATCACGGTAATTGCAGGCCTAGAGCTCGTTCCCCCGGGGGCTCCCGGCACTGCAGGGTCGCTGCGGCATTGATCCTCACAGCACAGGTGTACGCGGCCGGCGCCACCGCGTGGTCCCCATGTCACGGCCGGGCGGGGGCTGCAGGCACCCAGGCTGCCCAAACGCCTGTGTGCTCACACCCAGCCGGCCCCGCGGTGCAGCTGTTCTGAATCCTGATGTGTGGTGCGGTGCTGATCGCCTCGCTCAAACGTGACACCCCTGGCCTGACATTTGTCATCAAGGATGTCAGCCCAGGGGCATCTCAAAGGCTTCGCTCCGGAAGTCACTGGAAGATAACTTAGGTATTTTTTTTGCTCACAAAGCTGTGGGGTAGCTTATTGCAAAAGGTGTCTCCAGGTAAGGATGAGACAACAAAAGCCAATTCATGGGTAATGGGCGTGAGTTGAGGGGCCTGCGTGGGAAAGCGGGAAGATAAGGGTGGTGGGAAAGGCCCGCTAAGTCTAGTTACTGCCATTGCTTATGGCATGTGGCTTTGAGTTCCCTGGCAGCCCAGGCGAAAAGGGAAAGAGGATGAGGCAAGAGGAATGGAGTTGGGCTCACATAGACAAGTTAGCTTAAGGAGAAAGGTTTAATTTTGCATCTTCTGAAGGAGAATCCTAAGGCTAGATCCCAAAGAGTGGCCGCTCACCCCAAACACACACACACACACACACACACACACACATTCCATAGATTCTCGCATCCCTGTACTTAAAAGTTGAAGGCGAACCATGGTTAAAATTAGCTTCAAAGGCAGAAAGCTTTAAGTGACCACTTGGTGACTTGCTAGGCTGACCACACAACGGGACTGCCCTGTTTCAAATGGCACATGTGGTCAGCCTACAGACACTTTGAATGTAGCCAGGAAGAGTAGGCTGACCACACGTACCGTTTGAAATAGGACAGTCCCGTGGTTTTCTGTCCCATTTAAAACTGTACCCGACAGGTGGAAGGCAGTGGAAGGAACATGTTTGCCAGACATCAGCGTCCATCTTTCTGCCACAGTATATGATAGACCGTAGATTATTCTCACATCAGCACCTTCAGCCTCCTACCCCCTGACTGGCAGCCTTGCGTAGACGTCTGTCGTCCTCAATGGTGCCTGACCCCAGGGGGCAATTCTCGTAACATGTGTCCCGTAAGCAAAGCTCCCGTCTCCACGTGATACCGAATTCCAGAACGGGTTCTCTGCTCACTATTGCTGCAAAATAACTGGGTCTCTGAGCTCCCTGCCTGGGAGTCCTGAAACAGTGTTTGAAAAGAGGCAGCTAGCTGGGCATGTCCGTCTGTCTTGGGCAAGCTTTTCACTCTCAGTTGTCTGAGAGCAACTCTTCTGAGGGTTCTGCTTCCAGAGGCTTAGCTTTTGCACTTCCAGAAAAATGGGTGAGGGTGTTCCCAACTGCCCTAAGTGTAAGCATTGCTCAACATAAAATAGTGGCTTTCCAAAAATATGCAGAGAGCTCGAACATTCTCTCCAACACCATGTTTCTGAGCAGTGCCCACTTCAGCTACATCCTGCCCAACTGTATTTCCCTCCATGGGGCGTGTGTGTGTGTGTGTGTGTGTGCGCACGCATGCGTGCAAGACATTTTAACAGTTTAAAAAGCCAGAAAAGGAAAAGATTAGCAGATGTTGCCTTAGATAATAGCGCCTCTCAAACCATTTGCTGCCTTTTTAACCAGCAGTAAAAACACAACTTGGTATCAGTATTATTGATACTGTTTCTGGCCCTTGAAGACCTACGGAATTAAAACTAAGCTTTAAAAGCTTTTCAGTTAATTGCTGCTGAGTTAAGTTGTTTTTTTTTTAATACCTCGGGCAGACACATAACTTAGAAAATCAATCAGGGAGACGAGGAATAAAAATATGGGTCTCAAATACTCCTGGCTAATCACACACGGCGGTAATAAGCTCTGGGGATCATGAAGAGGGGCTGGGGCCCGTGTCGGGGCGGGGCACCTGGGAGCTGGCTGTCACCCAGCAGCGACAAGAGCAGAGGGGACAGGAGCCTAGGAAGGGTGCTGTCTGCTCTCACAAAGGCATTTCTGATTCGTTACGGTCAGTCCTGGTCTAACGGTTTTGTTAGGGAGGCCGGGATAGGTCAGCAGGCAAGGTCCAGGGTTCGATTCCCGGCCCTGGCCCGTGCAAACCCACACGCTGAGCTGCAGCACAGCTGGTGACCGCCAGATGGCTCAGCGGTGAAGGTTCTGGCCTTCCACGCGGGAGGCCCCTGGTTTGGTTTCTGCCCCGCGTGACCCCACATCCACCTGCGTGGAATGAAACCTTGGCTCAAGGTCACATGGCAGACGAACAAACTGTCAGGGAACAGGACCCAGGAGTCTAGCCATTCCAACCACGGCCCCAGGGACCCATTTATTCCACGGGGGTACCTAAGCTGCAGCCCTACCCCCGACTTCTGCAGTCACATGAAATCTTTTTCTTACTCTGGCCGTGGAAGAAAATAAATGTCTTCTCTCCACCTCACCCCGGGTCCAAGCTTACTTTCATGTTGGATGCATTTCCCATAGAACGGGAACATCTTGCCCATCGACTGCGCTGTGTGATGGGAAATTATGAGCTCTTTCCTGCACGGACTCCGCTGGGGAAGGGAGCAGTTCTAGACTCGGAACCTGCAGGGTCCACCGGCTGCTCCCCACCCGGGGCTCAGCATTGCCCACGTCCTGGATTCCCGGACAGAATCCTCTTCTGCATCCGCTCCCTGTGAAGAGCGGAGCACACCTGGAATTCTCCTGCATGATGGTAGAGGAGAGCGGTTTCACAGGACCAGTCTCAATTCTAAGAGCAGGGACGGCAGGGAGCTTGTAAGTTTTATTGTGTGGGACGAATAGGCCTTTCTGAGGCCAAGATTCTAGCGTTCAGACCGTCCACTGTGTTCTCCCCTTGGCTTCGCATCAATGATCGTAGTGGAAAGAACAATCGTGAAGTGGAACGTCTGAATGCCGTGCTGGCCGATGGGTAGTCCTTGTGGAAATACCGTCTCTTTAGCCATTCGAGCCCGGGACCGGTTAAAACGGAGGGTCTGCATTTGTAAGAAGAGTTTTCAAGGAACCGGGTCTTTGTTTTTGGAGCTATGAGTTGTATTTTCCACTCAGGGGGTAAAAGGCCAATAATGTCCACAGAGACAAAGCGTATCCTTAGGCTCAGCTGTCCTGAGGTTTCGTACTTAGGATGGAAAGTGCCACAATTTTTTCATTGACAGATAAGTGCTGGCCCGGACAGAACACTGTCATGTCATCGTACAAAGTGCCTTCCCTTTATGGAAGATTCTTCAAGCAATTTGTTCCCGTTGGGCTCGGACTTGCGCTGAGGAGGGCTTCCACCTGCTGTGGAATCTTCAAGGTCGTTTGTGTGTCTTACCAACTCAGGGATTCCACACGGGGCTGTGTGTTGTCACCATTTAAAGAATTAGAAAGAAAACGTAGATGACTTCGGCTCCAGCGCTGTGATGTGGGGGGAGTGGTTCTGGGGAGCTCGTAGAGGAGTCTAAACGTGCCCCCCGCGGATTGTGACGACCCATCTGGCCGTCCTGCTGGGTATTTTCTTTGCTCCCTGGATCCAGCCTCCCCTTCGCGGGGCCCCGGGAGGCCCAGGGCCTTGAGGAGTGAGCGTGCTCTCTGGTTTCTTGGATTTGGTCAGCCGCTCTGTAGAAAGCAAGGAGGGTCAGGAACTGAAGGTCAGGTGGGCTGGCAGAGCCGGCCCTTCACCCCCCGGGAACCAGGGGGAGGAGGCGAGAATGGGGGTAAGGCAGCCACCTCCCCGGGAGCAGGGTGAGGACACAGACAGGCCAAGGTGACCCCACAGGGAGCGAGCAAGGGAGCAAATGCCCTTTAAGACTAGATCGTCAGACGTTCAAGGGGCCCAGACAGGCTTTACTCGGGAGCGACTGCAGTGGAGGCAAGGTGACCTCGGTGCTGCACAGGACTGGAGTCTGAGCAGCGTGGGAGGTGGGCGTTTGCAGCCACACGGGGCTGGTGCACGGGCAGCGTTGAACTTGGCTTCATGGGACCCTGGCTGAGGGTGGGCCCGGTGACCAGATGCCACATGGGGCATGCTGGGAGTCAGGACTATGACCCCTTATGGAGGCTGCTCAGACACCCAGGGAGGGGATTCTCGCTAAACGGACTCGGTGGAATTCTTGCCGAAACTGGGTCACGCACCCAAGGACGGGGAAGCCCCGATCCTCAAGGCGTCGTTAAGAAGAGGGTTCATGGGAAATCCGGGATGGCTCAGCGGGTTAAGTGCTTGCTTTGAAGCCCTGAGGACCAAGGATCGAATCCCGGCCCCGGCCCAGGTGGACCCATATGCTGAACTGGGGTGTGCTTCCCGAACGCGGTGAGGCCCCCTGTTCAGTTAATAAATAAATAAATAAATAAATAAATAAAATGCAAAAAAAGAAGAGGGTTCAGAGGAGTCTGACTAGAGCTTGGCCCAGGACAGTGTCTTCGTCAGCACCTGTGTCCCCTTTTCCTCTGTCCCATCCCATCTGGTCGGAAGCCCGAGGGACCAGGGAGGCTGCGAATGAGTGCCAGACACGCAGGTCGGCCTCCGAACAAGCCCCCGTGGATTCTTTGGAAACTTGTTCAAGAGCGTAGCTCATGTGGGAGCGGAAGCAGGTCAGCTGGGCCTTCGACCCGCTGTCTCAGTGGAGACGCCGGGGCTGGGGACACGCCTCCCCTCCCAGGCCCGAGAGGACGACCGAACGCTGGGCCGGCAGGAAGTCTGGCTCCTGACTGTGTCACACAGAGCGGTTTCCCTGCCCTGACGGTCCTCGGAGCGGCCCCAGCCTTGGCGACCACGGATCCGCTTGCTGTCCCCACGGTTCTGCCTTTTCCGGAATGTCCTAGAGTGGGAATCACGTAGCACGCGGGCTTTTCCAGGCTGGCTTCTTCCACTGAGTCTCGTGCCTTGAAGGTTCCTCCCCGGCCTTTGCTGGTTCGGTAGCTCCTTCCGCTGCAGTGCTGTCCTCGGCGTTGGGCCCTAGCTAATGTATAACGTGTAAAAACAGGTCACGATGCTCTAGCACGTGTCTGGACCGGCCGTAATTTATTTATCCGTTCACCCGAGGTACCTCTTGGTCGCTTCCACTATCTCTTCCTCAGTGAAGTCACTCAGGAGGCGTGCAAATACGACTGTATACCCGTCCTCAATAATGACGGCCCTCCCCCTCACAGGGTCATGTCCTGAGACAGGACCTCATCAGAGTACGAAGCCATCACGATCGAAAAACAGACCATAAAAACGTCCACGCGCTTTTCCACTGATTTAAAATCATGTTCTGTTCAACGTCATGCTCTTAAACGTTTTAATAAGTGTGATGGAAAGTGCTTAAAAGCTTCTTTCGAGGTTTCTTTCTCCGTCGTGAAAAAAAAAAGAAAAGAAAAAGCTTCAGGCTGTGGGGAGGAGTACGTGTGCTTCCCGCTGCCATAAATACAGCTGAAAATAAGATGTAGGGGGAAAATATGGTGACAAGGCTTTTAATGCTGCGTACACACGGATAGGCCCCAAATTTATATTTTCGCTTCCCGTGCCTCCGTTGTAACGTCAGACCCGTTAGGGGCCGGCTTCCCGGCACCCTGAGTCGGACACCTGTCGTCCTTCCCGACTGAACGTGTCCAGACGGGTTCTTAATCCCCCTCCCAGAAGATGCGTTGAAGTCAGAACGCCCAGCACCCAAGAGCGGGGCCCTATTGGAAAGAATGTCATTGCCGATGGAAGTCATCAAAAAGGGGTCATGGTAGGGTGACCAGACGTCCCGCTTTGGGCGGGACAGTCCCGATTTTTAACAATGTGTCCCACATCCCATGGCGTTTTAAAAAAGTCCCGATGTTTGGAAAGAATGCACGACAAGCTAGGGAGCAGCGGGAGAGAGACCCGATTTTTAATCAAGAACCCCCTCCCCCCCAGTCAATGGTGTCCCGCTTTACCAATGTTACAATCTGGTCACTTTATGTGGAAGGGGGGCGGGGTGGCAATCCAACGTGACTGGTCGTATTATTATTATTTTTTGTCTTTTCTTTCATTCTTTTTTAAGATTTATTTTATTGTTTTTGACAGAGAGACAGAGACAGAGAGAAGGGGGAGGGCCCAGAGCCGTCTCCATAGTTGCACGTCATCCGTTTTCCACATGGTTTCGTTCCACACAGGTGGGCGGGGGCCGCGCAGGGCGGGGACTGGGCTGGGGGCTCCCGCATGGGAGGCACGACCCCTAGAGCCAGGGGCCAAACCGGGGTTGAGAACTGAACTGGGGGCCTCCCACATGGGACGCACATCCCGGTTCAGCATATGGGTCTGCACGGGTTGAGACCGGGTCTCGATCCTCGTACCTCAGGGCTGCAAAGTGAGCGCTGAACCCACTGAGCCATCCGGCTTCCCTGGTCATATTATGAGGAGCGAACAGAGCTGACACAAGAGGGGAGGGCCCGTGACGACAGAGGCAGAGGTTAAATGCTAGAGTGCAAGTCCGAGAAGGCCAAGGCGGCTGGCGACCGTGGAAGCTGCAGGAGAGGCAAGAGGCACCAGATCTGCCCTCCTGGGTTCAGACGGACGCGGTGCTGCCAGCGCCTTGGTTTCGGACCTCCGGCTTCCAGAACGGCGAGACGCTCCGTTTCTGTTGTTCTAAGCGTTCAGCTCATGGCTGTTTGTTGGGGCAGCCCCGTCAGTGGGTCTTCCCAGCTCAGCCTCAGTGGCGGCTGTGCAGCTGTTTCCCTGAGATCTGTGGATAAGGGGGAGCTGAGTGGTGTTTTCAGACAGTGTGAAGGTCGACCACTTGGAGGGACCCTTCCAGAAACAGGAGACAGCAACAATGACTGGCGTCTGCAGCGGGGCCGTCGTGGGACTGAGCCGTTCGGCTACGGGAGACGGTGTAAGGACTGCGTTGAATGACCAGATGCCCAGATGTCAGCGACTTGGAGCCCCGACTGCGCCAGAAACTGTCTCACGCGACATTTCTTGGTCTGGAAAGAGCTTGGTTTGCATTTTTTCCCCTTCTGGTGTGATCCAACTGCAAGCAGAAGAGGCTATCTCTGGAGAGAGGGTAGGGGTCTCAGGCCAGCCTGGGGGCTGGGGGTCAGCCAGGATGACCAAACAGGAAGCTAGTGTCTGGGCTATTGTGTGTCACACTGACCCCGGCCAGCCGTGCGGTCACACCAAGGTGAGCTCTTCCTGTCAGATGCCTCATTCCCGCCTGAGATGCTCAGAGAGAGACCATGAACCCTGAGAGGCACCATATTGGTTTGTGATGTCACCTCAGGAATGTTCTGAGTGTTTTGGTGACCAACTTCTGCATAGGACCTATACCTGGCACCTAACTCTGGTATGGCGTTTTACTTGGGATTTAAATAATAGTCTTTGAAAGGGGCACAGGTGGAGGTACCCCGGCTCCAAAGGCTTTCGGAAGGCTTTGGCGTCCCCGGTCACACCGGGCTTACCGTGTTCAGACACTGCTCCGGCCTCCTATCACGTACCACCCCGTTCTGGGAGACCCCGGTTTCCTGATGGGCGGAGCCGACCAGCGCGGATACGTGAATAGGGAGCCCTCTGCTCTGGGCCCGGGGGGTGGGGCAAGGCAGACGTCTTCTTACCTTCTCTTCTCCACAGCACTCGAAGCCTCATTTTACAAGAAAAAGAGGTCCCAGATCTGAAAGCCTAGAAATTCCGATCAATGTGGTTCTGCCTCAGGTAGGGATGATCCTGGAAGGGGGCAACCTGCCCGTGCGGCCGAATAACCGTCCTCTTCCAGAACTCTGAACAGGGCGCTCTAGAAGGAGCGCAGTGGTCAGGACCTCCTGTCTCGTTGGGGTCAGCTTCCCACCAGTGGTGTGTGGTGGGGGAGGTCACTTAGCCACTCGGGGTCTTGGGTCTCTCGTCCCTCGAATGGGAAGGGCGAGTTAGGCATTCTGTTAGGATCTTCTAGCCCTAACATGTGAAGTTTCTACAACACTCTGAAGGGAGCCAGTCTTCTCACGATTAGATCTTCCGGTCCTGGGTGATGTACACCCACCCTGGATTTCTGGAGGACAATTAGAAAGGGGCTTGGAATCCTATGCGTACAGCTGAATCCGGGAGCACAGAGCCTAGCACGCGGCCCAGGGTGTGCAGGGCCGTTTGGGGGAGTCAGGACAATGGAGGCTGGCTCTGGGCCAGTGACGTGGACAGAGGGGTGGGCGCGCGGGATTCAGCAGGGAGGCCAGTGCAGGGGTGTGGCCGTGACAGGCGGGAGAGTCTCAGGTCCCCTCCTGCTAAGCAACCGTCTCCTTGGAGGGGTGCTGCTGAGTCACAAAGGGGCAGCCTGGCCTCTCCAGAGTCACCTGGGGCCCACGTGGAAGACCATGGCGGGGCAGCCAGGGGGGCTGGAATGTAGGGAGGAGGAGTCCCGGGCACAGGTAACTGCGCGGAAGCTCTGTCCCGGGGTGCGTGGGCACGGCACCGGCCACCAGCGTGTGGGCCACGTATGTACACACGACGGCCGTCTGGAAAAAAGCCAGCCATTGTCAGTGTAACGAGAATGGATACATGGCTGCTCACTTTCCGGACAACCTATAGATATCTATCTATCCTACTGGTGATCTATCTTTCTATCTATTTATCATCTATCTATCTATTTATCTGTCATCTATCTACCTATCTATCACCATCTATCTATCATGTATGTATGTATGTATCTATCATCTATCTATCATGTATGTATGTATGTATGTATGTATATATCTATCATCTATCTATCTATCTATCACCACCATCTATCTATCAAGTATGTATGTATGTATCTATCATCTATCATCTATCTATCTATCATGTATGTATGTATGTGTGTATCTATCTATCTATCATCTATTTATCTATCACCATCTATCTATCTATCTATTGTGTATGTATGTATGTATCTATCTATCACCACCATCTATCTATCATGTATGTATGTATGTGTGTATCTATCTATCATCTATCTATCACCATCTATCTATCTATTGTGTATGTATGTATGTATGTATGTATGTATCTCTTTATCTATCATCTATCATCTATCACCATCTATCATGTATGTATGTATATATGTATCTATCATCTATCTATCTATCACCATCTATCTATCATGTATGTATGTATGTATCTATATATCTATATCTATCTATCCCACTGGTGAGTATATGTGTATGTGTGTGTGTATTTTTTTTTTTTCTCTCTGAAGCTCCTTCTTTCTTAAGGATTTTCAGAAGGACACTATTAGAAAGCCCTCAGCATTCTTTCTATAGGTGGAGATAATTGTAACAATCTAGGCAAATATGTTCAGCAGGAGCAAAACATATAGGACAAAAAAAAAACCGCTCGGGCGCCTAGTTTTCACATTGTCCTTATCACTCCGTGAAGAATCGCCGCTGTTCCGTCACCGCTCATAAAGCTTGGGGCGCGGCCGGCCTCCTCCTGACCAGTGGATGGCTCGCTCACAAGGTCCCCGCCGCAGCAGGATCTTTGTGTGAGGCCCGATTCTTCCCGCATGAAGCACGTATGTCGTTGCGTTGGCCGCTGCTCACCCCATGGTGAACAGCCCAGATAGCCCCAAACAGGCAGACAGCGTCAGCCTGAGGGTGGGGCTGGGACGAGGGCTTTAGCAGCAGTCATGTGACGGACAGATTTGGAGGGCTCCCATCCACACCTGGCACACCTGGCACACCTCTACCTGCCCGCCTCCCGGAAACAGCCCGGCCTGGAGGAGAGGAAGGGGCGGCCCCAGCTTGCTCTGGGGACCTCCCTTCCCGTGCCGCAGCTGCGGGGGTCAAGGAGGGCAGGGTACGGGAGGATACCCACTTCCGGGGCCCGTGGGCCCTGCATGGGCACACGGGGCCTGGTGGGTACCCCTGGCACAGGGACACAGGTCATGCAGCAGGCTTCATACACCTGCCAGGAGGTGCTAGACCGCGGTGCTGGCGGAGGGGGTGCGTGGCTGTGAGATGATCTGAACTGTGCCCCCACCGGGGCTGAACCTCCTCCAATGATTGGTGCCCGGCGGTGGGGAGGGATCCATGAGGAGGGAAGAAGGACTATTGACTGAGCCCCGACCTCACCGCATGTGGGGGCCACGCACGTGTGACATAGAGCGTGTGCAAGACCAGAACAGGGAATCCCAGGAACCCCACTAGTAATGGCAGACCTGGAGCGAGGCTTGAACCCAAGTCAGTGCCTACTTTCTCTGCTATGTCACCGGCTGGGCGGCCACCACCCGGCTTTTAGGAGTTGGCACCTCCTCCCCCGATGTGAACGGCCTGTTCGCTGCTGAGATGGAGTGCTCGTTGGTTCTAGTTGGAAGATGGAGGGGACCTCTCGGTTTTGCTCTTTGTTGACCTTGGCTAATCTTCCCAGAAATCTAGGTCCGGAGATCTTCAGTTGACAAGGACACGGTGTGGGCTACCCACACAGAGTTTCCTTCTGATCACAGGCTCAGCCACGAGAGCCAACGTGCTTTCTCAGTTGAGAAACACGACAGCCGTACAGACTGGATTTAAAGCAAATATGGTTCTGATTACGGGACGCCCTCCCAGCCTCGCTCTCCGGAAGATTAAGCACATCCTCACAAAGCTAATGACATGTGCTTATTGCAAAGTTAATGGCATGGAGCCTTCTATTTATCTAGCGCTTTGGGTCCTAAAGTATTCTAATCAGCTTTATACGCTGTGCAAATTACATTATCTCTATATAGGCATATATAGAATGTGCCTAGAGATATATCTTTATATGTAAACTACATATATATATATATATATATATATATATATATATATATATATATATATATATTTGTAGGAGATAACCTGGCTTGTTTACTAGCTTCTCTATCTGTCAAATTGTGAAAATAACCTGAAACACAAGGAGCTGATATTTGGAAAGCATTTTGACATACTGGCATGAAATGCTCTTGTTGAATTCAGAAGTCGCTATCACGTCTCATTTTTATTTAAATTTATTGCTGCTGCTGTTGCCTCCACTCCAAGACGCGTTCCACCTGCTCACCACTCTTTGAATACCCCCCAGAAGGTGCCTGCAAAATCATGAACTTGTGTTTTTTGTGGGTGACTTCCCGTGTACACTGGCCCTCGAGCGAACGCGGAAGGGCTGTCTAGTTTTCTAGGCACGGGAAGGCTGGGACGTGCCTAAACTGAGAACAGGTGTGTTGGATAAACTTGGTTCAGGCGTGGGTCCCGGTGCTGTTGGCAGAGAGTTCGATGCTAACGAATCAACAGTACATACTAGATAAGGCGTCTTTCAACAGAAACAGACGCAGAAAGGTTAAGTATGGGGTGGTCCCTGGAACTACATACGAGCAGAGGCCGGTGGGATGGTAACCTTGTATTTCTTTCTTTTCTTTTTTTTTAAGATTTACTTTATTGTTTTGACAGAGAGAGACAGAGACAGAGAGAGAGAGAGAAGGGGGAGGGCCCAGAGCCGTCTCCATAGTTGCACATCATTGGTTATGACATGGTTTCGTTCCACACAGGGGGGCGGGGGTCGTTCAGGGCAGGAACCGGGCTGGGGGCCTCCCGCATGGGAAGCTCACCCCAGTTCGACATATGGGTCCACACGGGCCGGGGCTGGGATTCAATACTCAGACCCTGGGGCTGCAAAGCGAGTGCTCAACCTGCTGAGCCATCCCGGCTTCCCTAACCTTGTATTTCGGGGAGTAGCAGGGGTTGGGCATTCCCGACTCGGTGTTCTTGGCGACCGTAGATAGCGGGACTGCAGGGTACAATGAGGAGCCTTGTGAGGACCCCAAGAGGCCCAGCGTGCAAGTGCCTACCGTGCCAGGGCACGCTATCTGACCGGGTTTATGGTGCGGCCTCCTGGGAGGAGGGGGGTCTCAGCTCCCTCACTCACCCTGGGCTCCCCCGTTCTGTCCACAGCGGGGCGCAGCCGAGCCCTTCCTGAGGCTGCACAACCTGTACCCGAGCGCCCGCTGCGCCCGGCAGTCCTCGCTGGCCCGGCCGAGCCGCAGGGCGGCCAGCCAGCACTCGTACCCGCTGAACCGCTTCTCCTCGGCGCCCTGGGACCCCATGGAGCGGCCCACCTCGCAGGCGGACCTGGAGCTGGACTACAACCCGCCGCGCGTGCAGCTCAGCGACGAGATGTTCGTCTTCCAGGACGGGCGCTGGGTGAGCGAGAGCTGCCGCCTGCCCTCGCCGCACTGCTCCCCGCCCGCCTCCTTCTACCACAAGCTGCACCACAAGCGCCTGGCCAAGGACCACCTGCTGCAGGAGGAGAACCGGGCCCTGCGGGACGAGAACCGGGCCCTGCGGGATGAGAACCGGGCCCTGCGCCGGGAGAACACCATCCTGCAGGTGGTCTGGGAGGAGCACCGGGAGGGAGGCAGGGCCGCCAAGGAGCCGGCGGGGCCCGAGGACGCGGCCCCACATGGCCGGGAGGGCAGCGCGCTGCACCTCCTGCAGGAGAACCGAGCGATGCAGCAGCTGCTGGAGCACAGAAAGGCCCACTGGGCCCAGCCCGACGATAAGCTGGCGCCCGCAGCCGCCGCTGAGGCCAGCAAGCCGGCGCCCTCGCCCCACGCCGAGCCCCACGGTTCCGGGCTGCTCACGGACCAGGGCACTGGCCTCCCCGCCCCCTATGAGGAGCTCAAGGGGCCCGTGGACGAGGAGGACGGGGGCGAGGCGGGCCCTGGCTTGCCCGACGGCCGCCAGGCCCTGAAGCTGCTGCGGGACATGAACCGGGCGCTGCAGGCCCTGCGCGACCAGAACCAGAGCTTGCAGGCCCTGCGGGACGAGAACCGGCTGCTGCAGGAGGAGAACCGGGCGCTGCACGCGCTGCGCGTGGAGCACCGGCTGTTCCAGGACGAGAACAAGGCCCTGTGGGAGAACAACAAGCTGCGGCTGCAGCAGAAGCTGGTCATCGACACGGTGACCGAGGTCACGGCCCGCATGGAGATGCTCATCGAGGAGCTGTACGCCTTCATGCCGGCCAAGAGCAAGGACCCCAAGAAGCCCAGCAGGGTCTGAGGTCGCCGGCCCCAGACCAGCGCCGGCCGCCCTCCTGGTCACCTGCCTCCCCAAACTCACAGAGGCAATAAAGCCAGGAGGCCGGCCTGCGACTCAGTGTTTTCTTCTTAATTTGTTTCAGAGCCATCTTAGGTCCCCATGCAAAATGGAACAGAAGGGACCAAGATGTCCCCTAACCCCCCACGGGCCCCCTCACATGCAAGCCCCCCCCAGTATCACCGTCCCCACCACAGGGGACATTTGTTACAAGGGGTGAACCTGCGTCCACAGGTCACAGTCACCCAGAGTCCGCAGTTGACATGTAGGCGTCCTGCGTTCTGTGGGTTTGCACAAATGGATAAGGAGAGAGAGTGGCTGCCCGCGTCATACACGGAGCGGGCAGTGGGCACCAGGAGCTGAGCGATTTATTCCCTTGTTACCACCCAAACCTGACGCATCGGACCTCGTGACTCATGGGTTTTTGGCCGTTTTGTTGTTGTTTTGCCTCCAGAGGCAAAGGCCCGAGAGGGAGAAAGCAGGGCACGCGCTGAGTCACAGTTCCGGTTTTCCTGCCCCAGCCCTGTCCGCCCTGGCTGCCGCCGACCACGTTCTGTAGGCAAAACCAACCAACCAACAACAAAAAACCAAGGCAGAGACGAATGGCCTTGCACTTGTTCAGCTACACAGTGAGGTAGCAAATATTGTCTAAACACCCACGTGTTTGCCCGGGGTTAGAACCGGGGTTAGAACCGGGGTTAGCAGATACGGCCCGGAGGAACGGAGGGGTCGCTCTAAGCCGCCTCTTGTTTCTGTTGGTACCTGGGAGCCCCGGGTCCGCCGCCCACGCAGTTGGCTCACGGGCTTGGCCAGAGCACGGCCATCGCTCTGTATTCTGCAGCAGACGGCACGAGTTCCAATTCTGGCTCTGCCGTTTAATTTGCAGGGGGGTTTGGGGCTCGTTCCTTAACTAGTCGAGGACCCAGCGTTGTCGTCTGTACAAGGCGGCAGGATTAAACAAAGCAAACCTACAGGGCTTGGGTTTGCAGGGAGTGTCCCCGGTATGACTTCTCTCAGGGGCAGTGCTGGTCACCAGCGACTTGGTCAAGGTCGGATGGGTTGGGAGGCTTATTGGTCAAGCCCAGCTCTCTGGGCTGAGGCCGGGATGGGGACATAACAGTTCTTTACTAAGGGCGCAGTTTTGCCAACCCGGCTCTCCACTGGAGCGTCTTCCCCCGTCTCCCCTACGATCTTCTCTCCGTGGAGATCAGCCCTGTGTGCACAGGAGCTACCAAGACGTCTGCCGTTAGAAAGATTCCCTCCAGGCCCCCCAAGCCCACGGTGGGGCGCAGCGGTAATTGTGTGCTGTGTGGAGCGGGAGGCGTTGCACGAATAAAATGCCCTCGACATTATAGACGTGAGGGTAAGCGTGGAGACGATCCGTGACCGCAATGGTTTCCGAACGCAGATTAAACATCTTTCTTTTGATCCCGGACGAAGGCAATAAGCTGGCCTGGGCCTTTGATCCTTTGCCAGTGTCTAGAGAAGATCTGAGGCGTCCAGGATGGGATAATCACACTCATCAAGGCTTCCAGCTTCGGGAAACGGTTTAATCTCCGTTCTCAGTGGCCGTGGCTTCGAGGCAACTGTGACAGAAAGGTCCCAAGTGCCATTGGAAACAGCTCATCAGCTCAGAACAAAGCCGATTATGCAAATGCCGCATTAGGAGGCAGCTCCAATTTAATTTCACTCTGTAAATAAATATTCCATTAACATCCATCTGTTGAACATCAGGTAAGACATCCTCCAAGACCCTATGGCTAAGGCCCGGGTGAACGCTACATAAATGCTGAGGGCGGACGGATGAGAACACCCATACTCTGCAGAACTTTATTCTTGTTGTTTTTTTCTTTAAATGGCAAGTCAGCTAGAAAATCACTTTAGAGCAAGAAGAGGCGCTGATTGGCCCAGGAAGATGCTGCCTCCGTTTCTGGCCCTGCGAACTCCAGAGGCAGCTCTCTCCGATGGCCCTCGCAGAAATCCTTAATGATTATGTGTCGCCAGATTCCCTCCCAGCAGAACATTCCAGCTGACGGGACGCGAACAGCACGTCAGCAGCGGCTCCCTCTGCCGTAGCGCCACTGACCAGCCAGAAGCGCCCCTGTGACAGCGGTCTTTGCCCAACGGCCCGGCTTCCAGCTCAGAGGCGGCCCTGGACCTTGTTTCCGGAACCGGAACCGGCAGCGGGCTTGCAGGGACAGACAGGCTGCCTCCAGGGAGCCGCCCTTCTCTCTCAGTTTCAGCCCCACGTCTCCCCATGGCCCCCCAGCTCTGGGAAAAGGTCCTGGTGTGGACGTCCGGGGGACCTGTTAGCGCTCCTGGGGGCGTCCTGCTCGGCTGGTATCTGCGAACGTTTTGGTGGGAGTGACTGCCAACCAGCTGCCGGAAGGACAGGTAAGCACCCGTGGCATTTTGGGGGTGGTGGGGTGTTTGTGTGCTGGTGATGGTGGTGGTAACGGTACGGGGAAGAGGTGAGGATTGGGATTAGCAGGGAGCTGGGGAGGGTCCAGGGAAGACCCCTAGTGTAAGGTGACCAGATGTTAACATGGGTAAAGCGGGACACCATTGACCGGGGGGGGAGGGGGTTCTTGATGAAAAATTGGGTCTATCTCCCGCCGTTCCCTAGCTTGTCGTGCATTCTTTCCAAAAATTGGGACTTTTGTAAAACGCCGCGGGACGTGGAACAAATTGTTAAAAATCGGGACTGTCCCGCCAAAAGCGGGACGTCTGGTCACCTTACCCTAGTGCGCTACACGCTCTAACCCCCCAAGGACTGTTTTCCAAACTGTTGGTGACTTTTCCTGTATAAGTGACCGTGAGAGCTGGTTAGGGGCACCCCAGGAGAATGTGAAGTGGAGGCCCTTCAGCGAAGACGGCGATATAAATAGTGCCTTTGTGCATATTGCAAAAAGAAAGCCGCTCTGAACAGGAAAAATAAAATGTAATGTGCCCCTTCTGTCTGGCTGCTGAAGGCTGAGTCAAGGCCTGTGGATTCAGGCAAAGCAGGTACATGCCCCTCACAGCCCTCTCTCCTCTGCCCCGTCTTCTGTTCCATAGGAATGGGACTGAAGCTAGTTCCTCTTCTTTTCTTCTTCCTGCCTTGAAGGTGGACGTGATGCTGGAGCTAGAGCAGCCGTTTTACAACCACGAGGCGACATGGCACCGTGCTTAGGAAAGCAGATGCAAAGATGGGCGGAGCCTGGCTCCTTCATGTGACACTATCCCCGGAGGGACTACCCCTGAACTCCTTGTTATATGAAAGAGAGAAAGTCCCTTTTTTTTTTTTTATACACCAATTTATTTATTTTTGAACATTTATCTTAAGAAGATAATTAAATAAGTAGGCAAAAACACATTTAAATTACCTTTATTCTAGTTTTGGTCTTAAAAGGAGTAAAACTGCTTGAAGATTAATCAGAAGAGAACTAATGCTGTTTTTTTAATGGAATAGCCGATTAAAACATATTTTTCAGCCATTGGAATTGTGATGTTGAATTACACTTTTACATGATGTATAAATTTATCTTTTCTGAATGAACAACCAACCACAAAGTTTTAGTAACTTAAAACAACAATCGTATTGCTGGTGGTACTGTGGGTCAGGAGTGTGGATAAGATTCAGTGAGAATTGCTCATCTCCTTTGTGTTATCGCAGCTGGTATATTTGAGCAGGGATTGAGTCTCCAAATGTCACCACTCCCAGATTTAAGCTTCAGTGGTTGGATTCTGCTATTTATCCACCATGTTCTCTGTCTTTCTCTCTTTCTTTCTCAATCTCTCCCCGACCACTGTCACCTTTAGATGGTGGCTGGGTTCCAGACAAGTAAAAAAAGAAATTGCAACATCTCTTTAGGCCTGGGCTCAAAGTCCCAGACTGTCACTTCTACCACATTCTATTGGTTAAAGCAAGGCACAAGGCCAATTCATAATCAAGTGTCAAGAAAAACAGTGTACCTCTTGATGAGAGGAGTAAAGAGTTCATGTGTACAAGGGATAGTGGACACAGGTAGGCATGAGTTATTGGGGGCCACTTTACATAGTTTATCACATAGAAGGAGAACAAATTGTTAACTGAAAATATTAGATTACACAACAATAGGCATGCGATGATTGCACTCATTTAAAATTATGTACATTTGAGAGGAAGCCGGGATGGCTCAGCGGGCTGAGCACTCGCTTTGCAGCCCTGGTGACTGAAGATTGAATCCCAGCCCCAGCCCATATGGACCCATCTGCTGAAATGGGGTGTGCTTCCCATGCAGGAGGCCCCCAGCCCAGTTCCCACCCGGCGCAGCACCCACCCATCTGTATGGGAAATTCCCATTTTAAACCACTGTTAATGAAAAATTCCATTGTAGCCAAAACACCCCACGGCAGCAGTACGGAAACCCACGTAGGGCTGAAGCCTGCTGTTGAAAAATTCACTCAATTCCATTTCACACCTCTGACCTGCCGGGCTGACTCCCTCCCTCGGCTCCCATTCGCCTCCCTGCTGACGTTTTGAAAATCAACTCCAGGATGGGGCGCGTTTTCAAAGGTGGTGCCTTTTCCCCCTAATGTGGTTTTCATCAATCCCGAGTTGTTGGAACAGCGGCGGTTCTTTTACAATTCCCGCCAGGGACTGAAGGCACCCTGTCTTTGTAGGAAGACGGCTTAGATTTCTTCACAGCTTCCTCTCCAGCAACGGCTGGGCTCCGGGGTCCCTAAATGGGTTGGGGGATGGGCCGTGTGTCGAATGGAAACGTTTTGTGATTTCAAAGCAAACCAAATACATCCCTCGGAGCGGTTTTCTTTTCTGGGGCACATAATTTCCCCGGCTCCCTTCACCTGCGTCTCTAGCCTTCCACGTTACCTCATCTCTAGCAGAAAATAGGATTTCTCACCTGCCGATGGTGGAGAGAGAAGAGGCTAGCCTGAACATTAGGTAGAAATTACTTGTCAGGTTTGATCAATTCAGAGACAGTCCAAACCCCCTTGGAAAAGGCACAGTGGATAGTGGGAGATTAGTGGGCATGTCCTTATAGA